>CAJQUN010002277.1:0-29429 GCA_907163345.1 Haberlea rhodopensis | reverse complement strand
TTCTTTGCCAAAATTCCGAGCCCATGGAGAGAATGCTTATTCAGGAATATACACCGCAGCAATCGAGACGGTTGTCCAGGAGAATGTCATTCTTAAAGTAAAGCTGGCGGAGTGGTGCTATCAAGCAAAGCTCCAGAAAATTTCAAGAAGCTCAGAGGAATCAACAAAATGGCTCCTCTCTGTTGTACGGAAAATGATATCATACAATCATCGGGAACTACCACAAAGGCGAAAGATGAAGAAGCACAAAAGTCATTTATATGCCCAAAGAGGTGGTTCAAGAATAAGTAGGTCTTCATGGAGACCTAGAAAGTTCTTGTCAAAGCAGAGAAAGCCGAAGCTATAGATCGGGCAAATATCAGGACCAACAAGGAGTAGAATCTCATCGACAGGTTCTAATCAAGCAAGTTCTAGCAGGGCACCAACGAAGAGAACTTTCAGGCTCACACCTACCCGTGCAAATGAGAGTTTCAGAGATTGTAACTGCTGGACATGCGGAGCAAGAGGACATATCTCTACCGATTGTCCAGAAAACCAAAGCCGAGGAGTAAGACAGTTCGAGCATACCAAGAAATTTGAGGATGCTGTCTATTTTCAGGATTTGGTACTGGTGTATCAATTTGAGGATATTACCTCAGATGAAAGCATCTACGAAGAAGAGATATATTCTGAGGATTGAGGGGAATCTAGCTCAGAATCAGAGTGAAGGAGAGTCAGTTCCTTCAGCACGTGATTAGAGAAGAGCCGTCGGGGTTTTTCTCGCATACTACTGTTTCTCATAAAACCCTTATGAGGATCATGAAAGAAGAACCAAAGCTTCAGATGTATGATGGATTTACAATTGGAGCAATGGAAAAAGCCATGGATATGATTGGTCTTCGTAGCAGGAAGCATCAGATTATCCATAGGGTGACAACAGGTGAATTTGCGATCCCAATGGAATTCACGGGAAACCCAATTGAGATGCAGTTAATCCCCTACAGAGAAATCCAGGAGATTAAGAACAAGGTCAAAAGAGAAGTTGCTAACACACTCTCATGGATTCATATTGGAGCCATTCGAGAGTAATCATCAAGGCAACTTTCAAAGAAGGAATTGATTCGCCCCTCAAACTGGCGATCTTTGACAAGAGAATCCCGAACCTCAAAGATTCTTGTTTAGGAGCAGTAGCTGGAAATCTGTATGCAGGAAAGATGGCCTTCAACATCTATCCGAGGATTGCATACATTTAGGAGATTGAGACTTCAATAAAGTTCTCACTCTTTATCAAGATTTTAAAAGAGAAGATTGATGATGAAAAGAAGGGAACATGCCTTACTCGATCACCTACAAGGTGTCATACGCACTCTCGAATACTCATCATTCCGAAGTATTCTTGAGAAAGGAATTCATCGAAGTCCCCAGAATCTTCGAAGACTTCGCCAAAGCAGTATTGCCGGACATCATTGATACTCCGACAATAGGAGAGATCGACATGAGGATACAAGATCAACCTGCTCTAACAGAAGCAGGAGCCTTATGATCGAGCCAAGAAGGATGTCTTTCCAACAGGATAGGTTAATCAGCAACTATCCAATGGAAAAGCAGATGGCAGCCTCAAGCAGAATTCAGAAAATTTCTGATGTATTCACAACAATAGGAAAACTGAAGTGCCCAGAAGGCTGGAGAGAAGTGCAGATAATTTTCGACATCACCGAGAAGAATAATATCTTCCCCTGCGATGTCTATATTATTTGCAACAACCACAGTTGGAAAATTTCAAGGAAACCTTCAAATTGGTGAAATTGAGCTCACAATTGAAGGCATTGCCGGACGGATCCCAGAACAGCTTATTCTAGGGATTGATTTCTCGAGGAACATAAACCTTGGGAAAGATTGCAAGATGGAATGGAATTCACGGTCGACGAAAAGATAACCGCATTCGATGACCACCAGTCCATTCTCCATATACATCTCCGTTGGGATGTTATGAGAAATACCGGGCATAATATTTGCGGCCTACATTGACTCAGGAGCTGGAATATGCACTGCCAGGCGAGAAATCTTCCCCAAAGAAGTTGGTGAGAAAATTACCAGCATTGCCGGAAGAGACTTTTCCAAACGAATCCTTATTCTTAATGAAGGAGTCCAAGGAGCGAAATAATTATCGGGGAGCAGGCGGTACCCCATGGTACAAAGTCAAAACCTCCACCTATATATTTCTATGATACAGGTGCAATATGCTATTAGGAAACAATTTCCTACAGACGTTCAAGACATTCACTCAAGAGAATGAAACGAGAAGACTTATTTTCACAACTCTATGTGATCATAAGATATGGTGACAACGATTACGGGAGGCATTTCACCGAAAATTCCCTATTCGTTTTCGCAACAAGCGTGGGTGATGAAGGAAAACTTCGACACCAAAGATGAAAGATCAGCGGAATTTGGAGAGGAATTCTTCAGTTTCGACAACAAGGACCTAGTGAAATGGATCACAAACATTTGACTGGGTTAATATCATGTCTTTCAGAGAGCAGGATGAGGAAAGAGTAACTCCAGAAACCCTGTTGCTACTGAAAAAATGCTTTACGAGAAGAAGTTCTACAGCCTGAATCTACCCTCGAAGAGCGAATCACTCTAGAGGATGTAAAAAGGAAGATTCGTAGGAACTACAACGAGGATTCACTGGCATGGTGGAACAAAAAATGAGCTCAGACCTACTTTGAAGGTGAAAACTGGAAAAGAAAATGAGTTTGTGAGGTACAGGCCGATCCCCATGAAACAGGAAGATCGGAAGGATATGCAGATCATACTTAAGGAGCATCTTGACCTTAAGTTAATCTCAGCAGGTATTTCTCCATACAGCAGCCCAGGTTTTCTGGTAAGGAATCATGGAGAAATTAAACAAGGAAAGCCGAGATTAGTGATCAACTATAAAGGGATCAACGAAATCTTGGAGTTCGATGGATATTTTATCCCAAGCAGAGAACATTTGGTGAATAGCATCAAGAATGCCAAAGTGTTCTCCAAATTCGATTGCAAGTCTGGATTCTACCAGATTAAAATGGAGGAAGCAAGCATAAAGTTCACAACATTCTCCACACCACAAGGACATTATATCTGGAATGTCATGCCAATGGGATTGGCAAATGCTCCCCAGATATATCAAAGGAAGATGGATAATTTTTCAAGGATTACTTCAGCTTTATGTTCGTGTACATTGACGACATCCTCATAGCGTCAAAAAACATGAAAGAACATCTTAAACATCTGGAGATCTTTTCAGATGTTTGTTACGAGGAAGGATTGGTGCTTTCCGAAAAGAAAGCAGTAATTGCTACAAGACAGATCGAGTTCCTTGGAATCGAGATCGACGAATCTGGAATCATCCTACAAAATCATATTGTTGAAAAAGTACAAGGATATCCGGATGACCTCAAGGATTTAAAACAACTTCAGAGTTTTTTAGGAGTTGTTAATTTTGCTGGAATGTTTATCAACAATCTAGCAAACCACAGGAAGGTGTTCAGTCCACTACTCAAAAAAGATGTTAAGTTTGAGTGGAATGAAGATCACAGACAAGCTGTTAAACAGCTAAAGGAGGTTTGCAGGCAACTACCAAAACTTGCAATACCAAACGACGAGGATGAACTGATATTATATACAGATGCCAGTGATCATTGGTGGGCTGCAGTTGAATATAGCATCAAACCATGATTCTCTAATTACATTTTATTACTTAATATTTTCTTATTTATCTTTCTTAATCTTTCCGGGTGTTACAGCAGTCCTCATGAAAGTTACAACAGAAGGAGAAGTGCCATGCAGATATTGCAGTGGATTAGTTGAACAACGAAGTTATCAGATGGCACATCAACGAGAAGGAGTTCTTTGCAGTTCGAAAGGCTTTTAAAAAATGGCCATTATTTTTACTTGCAAAGAAATTTATCTAAAAATAGATAATACGAGTGTTAAGTCTTTTCTAAAAAATAAAATTGAATCAAAACCAGAAAAGGCTAGACTTTTACGATGGCAAGCTGAGTGTCAATATTATGATTATGATATTGTCATTGTGAAATCTGATAAAAATATTCTTGCAGATTTCTTAACACGAGATGGAGGGACACATTGCTAGCGATACCCTCAAGCAAGTTAGGAATCTCAGGGAAAACCTGGAGATCTGGAACGAGATTTTGGGACTCTTTGTCTCAATGCAGAGGTCGCGGGACGACTTCAACGAGCAGATCAGGAACTTGTTACTGATCATATACGAGCATGCTTTCGGGACCACGAACGTTTGTTTGAAGCCTTGAAAGGGCCTATACTTCAGGCAGCACCTTCAACAGTGCAAAAAGAAGTGTTTAGAGAACGGGGCTCATCTAACCCGGAGGCAAGGGATTCAAGTACCCCTGTCACGAGTGCTTCAGATGATGCATTCCTTGAGGATGTACACGCTGAAGCGAATGTTGAAAGTCAGGTGTCATCACAATCTGAACCTTCAAGTCAACCCAGCACCTCTGGGGTAAAAGAGTGAGAATTGAATCTTAGGCCAATGACTGGCAAGTCTAAGATTCAAACTAATGACGATTTAGTTTCTTCACCTATGCAGGATTACCAGCGCACTTGGAGAGAAACTAATTACCAGGCGAGGTATCAACCCAGAAAAATCAATAGTTGATATCTCCGAAAAATATCCGAGAGTTTGGATGATGAAACCAGGCAGGCAGCCATCCTGATGTTCATGAATGGATAATTTCGGAGCTCTGGCTTCGGTTTATACTGTGGCACCAGCCTTCTCTGAAATTTGAAATTAGCAAAATGGATCAGAGAAGCTGTATACAAGACTTGTGCCAATAATCCACATTTGGCCAGAGGTGATATCTTGGAGTTGTATTTTTTCAGTGCTGCTCCAGAACCGGCAAAGAAAGGCTTCATTGAAGCTTTTCATTTTATCAAGCTGAGAAGACCAGATGGAAACGCCCTGAAAAATATAAAAATGGCGCCTAACAGAAGGAATTCCAATTTTTACGGGAACTATCACAGATGATGAAGTTTCAACCAGACGAGCATGGGGTCTTGGGTTTGTCTAACTGAAATAGACAAAGTCAAATACACATTCAAGTTCTTTCAGATCAGCCAGAATGGTACTTCATACTGAATTCCATGACAGGAACCTCCACGAGATTTGCCAAAGAACTCTTTGAAACAAAGAGAAGAATCTTTTTGGGAGAACAAGATTCCGGCAGGAAAGGAGACTTACCGGAAATTCTGCAACATGGCACACATTGGCCGATGGATTGATCATATCTGCCTAGCATGCCTGGAGCAGAAAGAACCAGAGTTCGGGAAAGGATTCCGATCCAAACCCGACAGATCAGAGGCAGGAAAAGACAAAAGACCTGCTGACAAGAGAGCACGTTTTCCTAAAGCTCGGTCGGGGACCACAAAAACCACTAATGTAAAGATTCCCCGACAAAAGAAAAGAGGTGGACCATTAGAAGTTAGTGCGGATACTGTTCAAACGCACTCAGACAAAAAATAATGGACCACTCATGAGAAAAGTTGGCACAACCGGACAAAGATGCCAGACCACGTGAAAGTTAAGGCTCACTCACAGGCGCACTCAACAATTATCAAGATTTGGAATCGCGCATTTGAAGTCCGGATTCATGCCTATATAAGGGCACTCATTCAGGAAGCTAAGGACATCGAAAATTCTCCATAGTTTTCTGAGAAATAAATTTAGAGTCTCCAAGCTTTGTAATATTTCAACTTTCGTAGCTTGGTAATCTTTCTTTCTTTTATTTCTTTTGTAATCATTTGTAATATTGTTCTGTTGGTTTTAAGTTTATGTGTTTTGAGTCAAGCCTTATCTATATGAGAGGCTAAACAAGTCCGTCTCCTCCCAAAAGGAGACGTTTTAATGTAATAGATGTTATAAGTATTCCAGAATAAAAATAAGGCTGTTGCCCAGCTATCTCCCAGATTTCTTTAAATCTTTTTTATATCTTGAATATACCTTACGCCCTAAGGTAGGAAACGAATTAGGGGGCTGTGCTATGCGGTTTCTGAAGGAGTCGGATAACTGGCAGGACTAACCTCGCCCGTGTGCTAAGGTTGGATGGTGAGGAGCCATTCGTAAAACAGTCTGGAGGCAGTAAGTTTTCGACTGGTGGAAGTTGCGACCCACCTCACCCGGTGCCGTTATGGTCAAATGGTATTTTTCAGTTTGCTAAAATTTTATTGTAATACGGAAGCATGTTGGGCCTTTTATTTATTTTTAACATGATCTTCAAATCGGGTTGTATTATAATTAGACGAACGTTATATAAACCGTGAGTCCTTTGCAAAAGTATGCTCTTGGGTTTCATGTCGAGGACATAAATTGAAGGATCTCATGTTTATATAATGTTTCGTTTGATAAATATTATGATGAAAACGATGATGAATAGTATATTGTGGCATATTTTGTTCTTTAAACATTTTTAGGGCTAAGAATGCAAATTATTTAAAGATTGGTTGGACCGCGTGAACCGCTTGGACAACATGGACCACATTGGGTTATTATGGTCATTTCAACCTAGAATGGACTTATGTCAACTAATATTTTTTCGCTGGACTAGAATAGATTATGTTTCACCAAAGTGTACCGCCCGGTAATTTTCTCATAAAAGTACTTGGACCCAACAATTGAAGCCCATAAATAAATATGGCTCAACCCCAATTTTTAAGACCGAGTCTGTAGAAAGTTGCACAGAATGGCTCACATATTGAGGCCTCTAATGCAATTGCCGCGGCGGCGCCACCGTCAGTCGCCATTCTATCTTCTCCTCAGCCTACGCTCATCTTCAACCAACGTCTCTAGTAGTCTTCCGTTTCGGATTATTCTCCATACGTTGCCGTGCAGTCCACTTTCGTTCGCGCGCTACCAAATTTCGCGACGTTCCTTTGCCCTACGACGCGGGCGACAGCAACGATGTGTCGTCTTCAGATAGAGGTGAAGATTTTAAGAGTCGCAACGAGAAAAAGCGCGAGGCTCGACGCGCCGTACGCTGGGGTATGGAGTTAGCCAGCTTCTCTCCACCTCAAATTAAACGCATTCTCAGGTGAAATGCTTTACGAAAACTGCATTTTCCTCAAAATTTGTTTGCAACGTACGAATAAATATCCTAACATCTGGCATTTGATGCATTTATGTGCATCTATAGTGCAGAGTGGCTGCTCTGGAACAAGAGGTGTATGATGCTGTTATGCTGGTTAAGGTGTTTGTTTTGTATTCTTTTGCTGTTTCCGATCAAGTAGAACTTTGTAAGAATGTCCTTATTGTGTTTTTTTTTATATTTTGTTGGGTGACCTTAAGTAGATAAGGTGCTTGGTTTTTTGTCGCAGAGACTAGGCCGTGATGTTAAAGAAGGAAAGAGAAGGCAATTTAATTATATAGGTGAGAGAGGATGGCAGGATATGTTCTTCATTGATACTGCTGAAAATGCAAAATAGTTCCTCATAAACAATCCAATTGAAAAAACAAGAACCAAGATTCAGGCCATTGGATACAAAACTTTTTGGAGCAAAATCATCTTTTATTAGCAATTGTGTTTAAAAATGATATTTTTATGCCAAAGATTTGCTTACAAAACATGTTTAAAAGAAGCAATTTATGAAAAAACGGTTTATTTGCTATTCAGTTTTTTCTTAAAAAAATAAAAAAACAAGTTATCCAATATATTGAAACTGTTTCTGCTTTTGGAAAAGAACACTTGAAAGGTTTCAAGTTTAATAAAAAGTGTTTTCAAGATGTGACTCTATCTAACTGGCATTCTTCTTTGGATCATGGTTCTGTGTAATGCGTTTCCTCCTTGATTTGCTCTTTGAAACTATGAACAACTTGTTCAGGAAGACTGCTACGAGAAGTGGAGCCCGAATTAATGGATGGCTTAATTCAGGCCACAAAAGATGGGGACCAGAGTAGGTTTCAAGATTTCTCACGTACAGAAAGTTTGGATATTGATGGTGAAGAAGAGGCAGAAGATGAAATCGAAGAGGAGGATGAAGAAGTAAGGAAAAATGATCCGTTTGTATATAGTCTTGGAAAGGGTAAATAGCACTTTTTTGGGGGTTGGGGCTACTTCCTCTACTAATTCACTTTTTTATTCTTATCCTTTTTGTATGTGTGGTAAAAGGCATGCTTACCTCTTAGTTTTATAGAAAATCCAGTGTCAATTATGACAATTTTGATTGGAATTCGTGGTGTTTAAAATTGATCAATTGCTTATTCTTACTGCATGTTTATAGATTCAATTCTATAAAGGTTGTTTTTTGTTCTAAAACAGTTCAATGTGAACCTACTTTGTTATTATCATGTTTACATAAGTTCCCCTCTTGTTTTAATTAGGTTGTGATGGATATCTATATCTATTTTTACCTCTGGGTTCCATTGCAGGATTTGATTGACAATTCTGCAGTCAACAGGTGGTATGACGGTCTGATTAACAAGGACATTAGCGTTACCAAAGAAATTTATTCACTTCGTGAAATTGAGTTTGATCGACAGGTTAGTTTGTGGGAGATTCTGATTAGGATTGTTGACTAACAAGAGCACACATACACATGTCATCATTGTTTTGGTCATCTAACGATGACGTCTCTTGTTCTTCGTCATTGAATTCTTTCTGATACAAATAGTATAAACCTGTTATATAATGCTTTTTAATTAATCATAGTCTGCAATAAACTTAATTGTCATTTATCCAATCTGTGCTAAAAATAAACCTCACAATGAGAAAGTCCTAAAACCTGTGCATAGCGACGGTTAATGGAAGCATAAGAACAAACTTGGCAATAGAACGTTTTCTTTTTTGGCTCACTGGTTCTTTCAAGGGCATTTGTAGTGAAAATTCATGAAATGCGAAATGTCTTGTTCTATTAATTGTTCATTGGTATTTGTAAGCACGTAAAATTCTATTGCATAGATTATGTACGTTTATTTAATTATATCCTGCTCATAGGTTCTATCATTCCTCTTTATTATTATAGGAACTCCGACAACTAGTTAGGAAAGTGCATTCTACACTTGAGCCTCAGGCTACTTCAGATGAAAATGGAAAACCTGATGCTGATTCTGTGAAAGCTAGACGATCACTCACTCGTTTCTCCGTGGTCTTATGAAGCAGCTTCCATCAGAATAGTATGTAAAGTTCCATTTGTATGTTCAGTAACTTATATTGAAGTCTGACATTTTGGATTACATCTTATTCCTTCTCCATTGTTCTCACACCCCATGAAAAGCGATAATCTCTTACATGGATTTTTCCCGTTCTTTTTACTCTCATTGGAGTTGAGATCCTATTTTCCAAAAATCACTATACGTGGTGCTTAATAAAAAGTTGTTTTATCAAATAAAATTTGGCATTTTGTTATTTTTCTTGGAGTCGGGTCTATCTGTATCTATCTGTATTTCGTCCCGCTTTGTCTTGAAAATACCCCTAATCACTTTAAAATGCCAAGCAACACTCACTTCACTAGTAGGGTGTACCCTAAGTCACATAGAGAAGGTGCAAGGGCGCATGCACGAGTGCGTCAATTTTTCAAAAAATCTAGTGCGGTATATATATATATATATATATACCTCAAATCACTAAATGCCAAGCCCACCCACAATCAAATCTTTTATTCGACCGCTTTTCTAGTAGGGACAATTATTGTTCTTCGGAAAAATATATTTTCGAGAATGAAAAATGAAAATTAAGTATTAATATTTGGTTTTATTTTAAGATAATGAATTTAAAAATAAAACCAACATTACATTTCCTGTGTTTCAGCATGTCTGAAAATAATATGAATTTAACTCATATTATTTTTGAAAATATAAACAATTAAATTAACTCAATAAAAATAAAAGTTGTATCTATAAAGTTCATTATATTAATTTCCATACCAAAAAACATGATATCAAAAATATTATTATTTCTTATTAAAAATGTTACAAAATCATATATTGTCATAATCTCTTTTATCAAAATTTAACTCTTTCATATATTATTACGTCTTTTTATGAAATCCTACATAATAGTGTGTATATCTATCAGTTTCTGTTTATCGAATTTTGTTTAAACCGAACAACCAACCCGAAGCAACGGGAACCATGAAAATCATCATCTCTCCCCAAACATCTCCCAAACTAGTAAAAAAATAAAAATAAAAAGTGACTTAAGTCGGAGAATTAAGAAGGTTTAATAATAATGAAACTTAGTGCGTCTTAAAGCGCACACACACTCAATGCGCCAGATCGCGATCGGAGCGCCAGTGCATGCACGAGGATATGAAGATTATGTGACTTAGCATGTGACCAAATTCACCATTCAGTCTTTGACTTGTCGGGAATAAACCCTATTCACGAGGATATTCTCTCATCAAAAATCTAAATTTGATTTGATTATATATCAACACACACAAACAATAGTGTATAAGTCCGCCATTCTTTGTTATCCACCAATTCTCTATGTCCTTAGTTATCTCCTTACTCTTTCACAACCCCTTGTCTATCCAATTATGAACACTTTCTTTACACTTCCATTTATCTAAAAGGTTAGACGTGACGGACTATTCATGTAGATATAAATTGTAATGTAATTTTGAATAATTTATGATTAAATTTTCTAACAAATCTGTATATTTAACATATATCCATTTTACATTGTTCTAACGTATGAGTCTGAGAGAAGTGGAGTCACATATATACTATATTTGAAGTGCAAAAATTATATATATAATTTTAAAATTTTAAGTATTGATTGCCAAGAAGTGTCGAGATAAGCCAACATCAACTGATCCAACTTGATTATCTCATTTTGGTTCATTTCGTTCAACTGATGATAACTTGTGACCAGTTCAACCGTTTCAGTGAACCACATTTTATTTACCGATTAAGTTTAGTTTTGTTATAAATGAAGTTGTGATGTTATAAATTTTATTTTGATTTTGTAATATCACCTTTCTAATAGTCAAGTAAAAACTTAAAAAAAAAAAAAAAAAGTAGGCTATGTATTCATATCAATGTAATTTTTGATACATAATAAAATCAATGAATAATTTCTGATTTGCTCAATAATTCAAGTTTCAATCTCTATTTGATTTGATATTGTAATTCTAACATGGTATCATTTTGGTGATGATTAATTCCATCTTCCGCACAAGATTTCATCCAATTTTCATTTTTTTCCTCAGATTTTCTTGACAATAGCCCTTGTTTCCCACGACGAACATCCCCTTGAAGAACATCGGACTCCTTTGCTCAATCCGGCAGTAGATTTCCTCCTCACCATTTTTTCTCCACCCCAGTGATAATCTTTGTGCTCTAATAGTTGGAGAAATGTTTATCGGTGATAACTATATATCATGGTCTAAATCTGTTAAAATGGCTTTTAGCGTCAAGAATAAGATCGATTTCTCGATGGATCATTGCCATGCCCGCCAGTGAATTCTTATCTTTGTTGATAAGGGTCAATAACCTTGTTTTATCGTGTTTATTGAATTCCATATCGAAGGATATACGTCAGAGTCTATTATATTTCAAACTCTACTCAAGAAGTTAGGTAGAGTTACATACAAGATATGCAAGAAGTGATGGTCTGAGGGTCTTCCTATTAGAAAAGGCTCTCAACATTATGAATCAGGGTGCTCAATCGCTCTCACAACAATATTATAATTCATTCAAATCCACATGGGAAGAATATGTGAGCCATATGCCAATGCGGTGCCATGAATAGTTGTACATGCCAGATTCTTGAAGCCTTATCAGCAGCACAACAATCAGACAGTTTGTTGAAGTTTCTAGTCAGCCCACATGATTCTTTTGCAGCCATTAGAAGTAAGATATTGCTCTCTCCCCCTACCATCACTTGCGGAAGTTTACTCTTCATTACTTCAAGAAGAGAGAGTCAAAGATCATTACACACAGAACAAAATATCCCTTTTGGATCATTGGTCATGATGGCCAAACAAATGAACAAGTCTTTATCTCCATCGATTCCATGGAATCTGCTGCTTGTTGGCCAATAATATATACAAGAGAGAAGAAGAAACTTCCTAAGTGCTTACACTGTGGATATAATGGACTACGGTGGACAAATATTACTAATTAGTAGGATATCCACCTGGCTGTAAGGGACCAAAAGGTCCAAGAATTCGACAATAGTCTACCGCGGCAAATGTTGTATCACACAGTCCTCCATTGGCGCATTCTTCTGAAATATCTCAGGAACTTTACAACAAATTTTTGGCATTCACCAGATCCGATTCCCATCAGAATAATACTCAAAATCCATCTGAAAATCACTCACATACAGTTGCCATTGCGGTAACAGGTAATGTTACATGTAGTAATGCAATCGTCTCTTGCAATCTTTTAAAGGCAAATTGTAAACATTCTTGAATTCTTGATACAGGAGCCACAAATCACATGATTTGTAACACTTCATTTTACACTGATAATCCATCTTAGTCTCAATAGACATTCACCTTCCTAATGGGAAAGTTGCCCACGCAACACATATAGGCAGTGTTCAACTCACACCTAGTACTAAGCTAGAAAAGGTCTTATGTGTTCCTAGTTTTACATTCAATCTTGTATCTGTATCAAGAATCACAGCACTTAATGATTTTGGTTTCCAGTTTATATCTAACCATTGTTTTTTACAGGACATGAAATCCAAGAAAATGACTGGTTTTGCTGACCTATCTGATGGACTATATTGTGTCATATTATGTAGATATTATGCCCCTGCTTCATATTCTGTGTATTGTGATATGAATGAGCCATTGCACCTTAGACTAGAACATTTCTCCTTTATTAAATGTCTTTAATTCCAGCTTTGAACATTACAAATAATAAAAATGATCTTACTAGGATTCCATCTGATGTATGTCAATTCTTGGAGCAAAAGAAGATTCCTTATTCAATTAGCTCATCTGTAACTTGCCATGCTTTTGAAATAATACATTGTGACATTTGGGGCTCAATTCCTTCGTATAATGGTCAAAATTATTTTCTTACGATTGTAGATGATTTTATACGTTGCGCCTGAATTTATGTCATGAGAACTAAAGCTGAAACCAAGAATTACTTAGAACAATCCCATAATTTGATACTTACTCAATTTAAATGGTGAAGTTGAGAGGAAACACCAATATTTACTACAGGTTACATGAGCAGTTTATTTCATGCTCACTTGCTTTTGATTTTCTGGTCTAATTGTGTACTTACAAACAACAATATAATAAAAAAAAAAAAAATTACGGGGAGCAGCTATACTTTCACCCCTCTGAAAGCCACTACCATTCAGGAGGATGACATTAAAATAACTCAAACGACCAATTAGTAAGGGGTACGAGACAAGATCCATCCTCTAAAATAATTTTTTTTTATAAAAAATTATTCTGCCCTCTCAAATATAATAATAGATCTTCTTCCTCCCTCTTCAACATGTTTTCCTCTCCAATTTTTCCCTGTATTTTTAGTTTTTTGGTTGGCTACTATAGGAGTAGAATGCCAATGTGTAAGAGGGGAATAATAAGGATGGTCATCTCACTCGAATAAATTTTTCAATTTTTTACATTTTTTAAATATTTTTAAACTTGATATATATATATATACAATTTCATTCTAAACTTTTAAAATTAAATTTGGTCGCTTAACAAATATATTCGGTGTTATCTTCATCGAGAATCGTATACAAATCCAACAACTACAAAACTTTAAGCCCAATGAATTGGGGTAGGCTACATGAACAACAGAGATAATCAAGTCGGATCTAACACGTACGTCAGTCTTCTCCAATGAACATAAATTTAAATTTAAATAAAATGTGAAACAAAATCATATAGAATTTTGTCAGAAGTGGGATTTGAACCCACGCCCTCGTTAGAGGACCAGAACTTGAGTCTGGCGCCTTAGACCACTCGGCCATCCTGACAGTTTGTTGAAATTGTAATTACAGTTATTAATATATAAAATAATCTAAACAAAACTTGGGCCTTTATGCAGTCCCATCCTCGTGGAAACCTTTTCTTATTGGGTGAGCCCATCAGTTACCAAACTAATGATACACGTTTGCAACTTTACTATGGATTGCGGTATTCTTCAATAGTTTTACATCAAAAAATTGGAATACCCTTCCAAAAAAAAAATGAAAAAAAAAAACAGGGAATACAAAAATTGTGAAAATATTTTCAAAATTCATAGAGGGAACTAATACTATCAATAATTTTTCCCAATATTATTGAAGTCTTTTAGGGTCCGTCTGGGATAGTGGATTTGGGCTGATTTGGATTTCAAATCCACAGCCCAAATCAACTCCATATGTTTGGCTACAAAATAAAGTTGGACTGATTTACATTTCAAATCACAACTAATGTATTTTGAGTGAACTTAGAATCCATTACACTGTGTTTGGTAGCATGAATTTGGTGGGATTTGAGGGGATTTGGAATTACAAATTCTATTTTTAGTGTTTGGAAAAATGGAATTGGTATTTGATGCGATTTGGTGGGATTTGATTTAATAAAATGAAATCCGTACAAAATTGAAAAGATTTCATGTGATTTGGGTTATAGGAAGATAAAAAATACTTTTAATATTAAGTATAACTTACAAATTTTTAGTCTACTCTTCAAATTTAATAAAAATATTATTTCTTAAACATTCATATTATTAATTCATATTTAGAGAAAATTTATTTAAAATCAATTAAAAATATTTTATATTTGAAAACTATATAAATTATTTCTTCTACTTAAAAAACCTTCATTATTTTTAAAATTCTCAAATCTAATTTATCAAAATTTAGCATTTTGTTTTTCTAAATTTCCTTTGATGAACTTTTTTTTCATTTTTTTAAAAAAACATTAATAAAAATATAGTTTTCTCCACAACTCCACGTGGCATGTTCTCTGAACAAAACTCACTCATCTTCACACAACTTCTCTCCCCAGTTCTTAAAACCGCTCGCTACTCCATGTCTTCTCTTCCCAAATCTGAACTATTCATCCTCAAATTTGATCTCTTTCCAATTCCAAAATCCACAACCACACAATACATTTATCTATTTCTCTACATTGCATTCACCGCATCAGCTTTTTTCGATGGGTCTCCAGTTGGGAATTTCAACACCGTACATTTGAAGCTTCATGGATTTTCTTTTCCTTACGGTATTGTCATCCCTCTCCTTTATTGTCATATAATCAACTCAAAGTTTTAAACTTATATTACCTTCAATACTTTGGATTTTCTTCCAGTAAATTATCAATGTTCAATTTGATATACAAACATATATTCATGTACGGGTGAACAATTTCGATTTTTTTATCTTCAATTTTTTATTTAATTGAATTTAAATGCATAAAAGTATGGACGCATGATTGAAATTAAATAATTCACTGCTATTGTTGAAAATTGTTTGCTCTTAGTTGGTGGTAGGATATGAGATATTGCCATCAAAAGTATAAGTAATTGTTAACTAATTCCTTATCGTAATTGAAGAAAGCTAAGAAATCTGCTGTTAATTTTATTTATAGCAAATTCATTGCAGTTATAAACTAGTGAGATATCGTAGCAATGAGTAAGATTAATCTGTGGTCCCTCCTAAATATGTTTGATCGACTGGTTTTCTGTGAGATAATTTAAATGCTAAATCTATGAAATGTGTTTTGGTTGTTTTTTTGTGTCTAACTTCATATGGAATTGCGTGATCCAAAATTAAAATATGGATAAGCTTTCTTTATTCCCTTTTGAGTTTCAACTGTTTGTTAAAATGCTTATATGAGAATTTCTACATATTTAATGTTAAAGAATATCCTTAAAACGTACAAAATATATATTTATTTAGATATTTATTTAATTTTAATTGTTTTACTCATAGAATCAATAGAGGCAATATACGCCATGCATTGGAATCTTGAACATGTTAGGCCACATCAATTCTACAAGTAACAGAGTAACAACTTTAACAACACATGGTGAACAACCTACAAAGGTACTTCCATTAATTTCATTCTGCATCCAAGTTCAAATAAGAAAATGTTTGTTCAAAATATGTATTCAAACATGCCATCTTAAGGATATTTAAGCATGCTTTTGATTATACTAGCATTTCAAGCTGGAAACTAACTAATTCTTAAGGCTCAAGTTCGAGTTCAAATTACAGGCTCGAGTTGCCGGGCTCAAAACTGATTTGGTGTGGCTTGATTACACGAAAGCAAAATTGCAAACGTAACCCTAAAAAATAAGCTAGACTTCACGTTGCTATTGGCAAAAACGTTGCTATTGGCAAAAACGTAACAAAAGACTAACCTTCCCTCCCCCTTCCACGTTGTTTGAAACAGCAGCGGGTTTTCTCCACCATGATTGCATCGTCTGTTCCACGTTTCTTGAATCCTTCTCATTTGCTATGGTTTCTCATCGATCAAAAAATTCCACCCCAAGTAACTCTCCCTCTACACTAAGTTTTTTTTACTCCAATCTACCATTATAGAAAACTTAATGAGCAATTTAATGAACATCTCCATTTCTCAAGTTCGAGTAAGGTAATTCTATATTTTCTTTACCCCAATTTGAAATTTTCCCTCATTGCGTGTACCATTTTTGGTTATTTAGTGGCTCATTGATTGGGGGATTTGGGAAATTGTGGTACACGATCTGCTGCCGGTTCTTGGGCTCGGATAACTTGGCGATAAATTTCGGGTTTATTAAGGTAAATTCTAATAGCTCTCAGATTTTGATCCCTATATGTTGAAAATATGTGTGGAAGTTTCAGTTTTGGTTTTCGGGTTTGAATAATGATATGGTCAATTGATTTTTTGAAGGGGAAAAGTTCTACAGTTTATCATTTGAAATTTTGGTTTCAATTTGATACTTTGATTCATCGGCTGTTGTGTTGTTAAATTCAATTTGTTAGTGATGTATTATCCGTGAAGCAGATGGTCTGAGATGAGAGATTACATTTTTTTGGGGAAACTGTTTACTTCTTCGTTCCACACGAGAAATATAGGGGAGGAAGACGGAAAACTGCAGAAATATGAGCAACATGGAGTTGCACCTCAAATGGAGCAGGTTCATGGGGAAATTCGTGATACCATGTGTCGCCTCGCTTAATGTTCATATTCATGTTCTTATCTACGGCATGATTATGAATGTTTTTGGGGCATTTGCCTTCGTTTTTTTTACAGACATATTTTGAATGTTGGTCAATTTAAACATTTATGCTTTTTTTCCATTAATTTTGTGGGTTTATTGATTTGATTTTAAATTCATGGATTTTACTGAATTGATGTTCTGATAAGGTTAGTTAATGATTAGGTTTACAGTTTGGAGTTTAGGGATTACTGGAATTTTTTTATCATGTCGAGAAAGCTTAAGTTTTTTCTTGATTATTAATTATGACTAATGAGAGTTGAGTTTATTTTTTGCGGTCATTTTTTTATCGATTTGGGGATTCTGAACCGGGGTTTTGTGAAACACTCTATTTTCTCACGTGGTTTTCCGAGTATAAGAAATAAGAATGTAGGTTGTTTCATTTTGTCAACTGTGATTACATTTTTTACTTTCTGTTGGTTAAGCCGTGCAATCTGCATAACAATTTAAGGTTTTCGTTTTTTTAAAGTTTTTGGCATCAAAATGTGCATTTTTTTTCATCAGATACAATCACCTTGCAAACATTTCAAAATTTTATAAAATGAATTTCATTTAGATTTTATTCTATTTTTACCATCTAATATTGATGTCTGTTTGTTGTGGCTTCATATTTCTTCACTTTTTGGTATTTAGTTATGTATTTTAATGACATATATGTTTGTGTTGATTCAAGGAGAATGAGAATTGTGGTGAGAGTTGAAGAGTGGGAGAAATGGCTGGGGTTGTATCTGAGGAACAAGTGGTAGGAAGATTGGTGGATGAGGTTCAAAATGGTCAGTAGCTATGTCAATCAGGGGAACCATTGGTGAAATGGAGGTCTTCAGAGCATATTGAAAATGCCACTCCATATACTTCTCCCCCTTACTGGGATAGCGAAGATGATGATGAATGTTGGCTTTTTTTCTTCTTAAATTACTTTTTGGTATTTAGTTATGCATTTTATTGACATTTATGTTGTGTTTATTCAAGAAGAAGGGAAAGTGTGGTCAGAGCCGAAGAGTGGGAGAAAGAGAAATGTGTGGTTGCATATGAGGAACAAGTAGTAGGATAATCGGTGGATTAGGTTCCATATGGTCAGGAGCTATGTCAATCAGGTGAAGCATTGGTGAAATGGAGGTCTTCAGAGCATATTAAAAATGACACTCCATCTACTTTCGCCCATGTGTCAATCAGAGGAACCACTGGTGAAATGGAGGTCTTCAGCGCATTTTGAAAATGGCACTCCATCTACTTCGCCCCATTACTGGGATCCCAGTGATGATGATGATGGAGGTAGGCTGTTTTTTCCTCTTAAATGAATTGAGATGAGATTTGAGGGGTTGAAGTGTTTGAATGTTGATATTCTGGAGCAAGCTCAAGATGTCATGCTTGCTCAATTTATTTGATTGATTGCAAAGGAAACTGCTGCCATTCAAAACTTCACTTTTATTAGCTCTTTATAAAGAATCTGGATCACTCCACTTATCACCATTGGTTTTAAGTTGGAACCCCATGAATTCTTAATATTAAGAAAATAGATTAATTGAATTAGAAGATCGAAGGTTTTTGACTTTGATCACTTTCAGCTTCTGTATGATATTATTAAGCAGTTTTCTCACTCTTGCCATTCATATGCTTTTTTAGTATAAATATTTATTGCTGTGACTTCAGATGTTTCATCTTGCGGCACACCATTGTGGATGGGTAAATGCCTCACCTGTGTTTGCTTCAAGTGCAAGGCAGGCTGTTCGCGAGTATGTATTAAATTGAGCCCCCTACGTGTCAGACCTCTATTATTGTCGATGCAAGGCTCCTGTATTTTAATGTGTATGATGATAATTTTCCTAGATGACTTCAAATGGCTAGGAAGATAGACTAAGAAGGCTAAGACATCGGATCAAAGTTTACTTTGATGCATCCAGGCCAATACATCATGTGAGATTGCATTATACAATTATGTAATCTTGCATCTTATAATCCATATGCACTCATCACCAGCGTATGGCATATTAACGGCTGTGAGATATCTGAATTCGCAATCCAAGAACTTTCCCATGTTTTGTGTTTCCCTTTTTAATTTATCACTTAAGACATGCTCCCTTGAGGCGTCTCTATTGAACGTGTCTCCCTCTTACCCATGTATTTTTCAGTTTTCTTCTGTAGTTTACAATTTACTCTATTATGTTGACAAAAGGTGGTTGAACGAATCCATAAGATCGCATAAAGTTTGCTAGGGTAGGCTAATGTTTTTGACCATTTTGTACATTACCGTGTGTGTTTAAAGGTCATGCTATCTCTTTTGCTTCATATGTTCGAGCTTGGTTCAACAATTTTCTGGCAACGGTTTATAAATGCGCAAATGTGGTAGCATGAAACTGATTAGAAGATGATCTGAGAAATGTGAAAGGGTATTGTTCTAATGATGCTTCTTTTGGCTGTGTTTTTATTGCTTTGTTGATCTTTATCGGTGAATTAGTTGTTTGCATATTTCTTCTTATGAAATTATTTATTTCATTATACACACGCAACGCGTGTGTGTCGTCCGCTAGTTTACATAAATGTTAAGCAATGTATTTAAAACTATAAGTAATATAAATTTTTTTTAATATCAAACAATAGTATTTTTAATGTCAAATTCAATTATTATATACCATTTTAAATTTTAACCAAACACCAAATGGAATTCTAAATCCAAATCCAAATCCAAATCCCATTTTTATTCAACCAAACACACCGTTAGTTTCACCGGTCATTTCAAATCCCAGCCAGTGAGCGCAGCTGTGAAACTCCCCCTTCGACCTCTCGTGACACACCTGCTTCTTCGAAGAATCCACGCACACCGCTCCTCTTCTTTGTATCAATCTTGCCCATGTTCGTTTATTTTTGCATCAATTCATGTTTGGTTTTAATGTTACTGAATAATTTGCCCTAGGTGTCACACCAGCTTTGTTTCACTCTCCATTTCTACTAATTATTTTTGTATCAATGTGTGTGGATTTTAATGTTATGAAGTGATTTAGCGCATGATAATTGAATATAGCGACTGGGTTTGGTTGATTCAATTTTTGTAAATTGAAACCCATGTTGGGAGTTTTAAATCTTATTAAGTGTAGGAGTGTGCCTTGATTTGTGTGAATTGAAATGCTTGTGAGTGTTCAATTTTAAGGTAGTCATGCTGATATGTTCTATACCTGTTTGTGCGGGCATCAACTGTTCGATGAAGTTACAGAATGAAATTGAACTTTCTTTTGTGGAGCCAGTATAGCTTCGATTTCAATTTCTTGTTTCTTTTGTTTTGATCGATTACAATTTCAAGGATATTAACATTACAAGAATGAATATTTTGAGAGTACAAGTCACTAGGGTATAAGACACGACTACTACTACAACCAAACTATCAAAGTACAACCATTACAATACGAAGTACGACAAAGCAAAGCACTACAATAAATTTGGACAAATCCCTACGTGCATGTGACTAGAACTCAAGACCTTCCTAAAAATCGGGGTCTTGTTTTTATCTATACTTCTTGGTCAGATTAGATACATCATACATATACACCCACATTGCTACAAACCTACATCCTCATGCTCTTTTATTTTGTTGTCTAACACGTTTGTTTGAAACTTGCAAGTAAATGTGATGAACTATCTTAATTGTCACTCTCTTGTTTTATTTTTAATTTTTATTATATTGAGATATTTTATTAATGCTGTTGGATATTGGAACTTTATTTGATGGAAACTCAGGAGCAAGATGAAGGGCGTTTGGATTGATGGATTTGCTATCTATGATGGATGCAAATCAAATTTAGCAAGAGTGTGTTTGGTTGGAAGGATTTGGATTTGGAACGAGATTTTAAATCAAAGAGGAAAACTCTATAAATTAATTCAAGATCGAGGATAATAAATTTTTTTATCACGCAAACTAAAAATAGTTTATGAGAAATAATAAAAAACAAATTATATTGTATTAGAGTACTAATGCTAACTGTGAAATAGGCAAATCTGAGATTGCGGTTTTATCGGGGTGTTAAAATTGCATGTCCTTTTAAGATTGACTCGGTTTCGAGTATGAGCAGTGAACTAGTGACCCAAAAATTCTTTTTAAAATTCTCCTCCCTCATATTAAAAAAATAAAATAGGCGTATGTATTTGGGTTGGCTTTTGTTGGAAAAAAAAAAGTGAAAGCACTAAAAAAGATATGGAAACAGAATTATTTGATTCCAATAATAATTAATGGAATCCTATGATCGAGGCTAAGGAATAGATTATATGTAATTATTGCATTACATACCACTTAAAATTAAGAAATTTTGATCACACACAAATATTTTGCTCATGTTTATTCAAGCTTCAAAAAGTAATTTGCAATTCTTTGGATACATTATTTTCCTCATCTCTTGCTAAATTTTTGATAAGCCGTGATACATGCTTGGAATTAAATAAAAAATTTAAAACATACTGTTTTTGCTTGATATATTTCATCTGAACGGTGAGATTTAATTTGAGAATGAATTTGAAATGACACTTATTAGGTGTATTTCAAATCATTACAATTACCTTTACATTTATATAAAATTATTAAATAGATGGATCTGAAATACACTAATATAAAATCATCGAAAATTTAAATGAATTTGAAATCAAGAATTTGAAATACGTTACTTTAAACCCCTCAATCCAAATACACTCTTAATGCTCTTTGATATCGTAAGCGGATATGAAAATGATTGTAATCATCAGCCAAACCCATGTAAATTTAAAACAAAATTAGTTAAATTTTTAAAAGGGCAAATTTCGGGCCGGTACCATTAGGTAAAGATTTTTCAACCAGTCACCCAAAAAAAGTTCTTTCAGTTAGATCCATTTTGAATGCAATGACCAAATTAACCCTAAATTACCATCTTCCTTAACGAATCGTCTTCTTCACTAACCCAACACACTACAATACGGAAAAGCACGGTGTCAAACCTCCATCGATCAGAGAAATGAGTGAATTTAGATCCTGGTTGACACCGAAGCTCCCAACGAATCATAGCTCTTGAATCGATCTTCAACAGCGGGATGGTGTGAATCTAGTCGTGAGCTCCATCGCTGCAGTGGTGGGATATATTATGAAAATAGAACAATGGCGGGTGGATTTGCGGCAAATTCTTTTCGTCTGATTTCAGCTCTTGTTTTGTTCGTTCTTGGAATCAGAATATTGTAGATATTGAATATAAAACCCACAACTACAGTGTATGTGACATGTTCGATGAAATGTTTAAATGAAAATTTGAAGTTTTTAATTAACAAAGTGGAGCATCTCTTGAGTCTAGCGGTGCATGTGAGTTACATGCATCGCTAGACTCACGCGGTTCATATCATCAAACAAACACTAATACCTTTTATATATTTGTTACATTTTAATATAAATACATCATCATTCCTGCCATTATGGTTATCGCAGTTTTCTTTTAGCGGTTATGTTAAATCAAAATTTTAACTCATGTGAATCATAATATTATCACGCGACATTGTTATTTCAGAAAAAATAAACTAAACTGTTGCAGTAACTAAGATTATCTCGAACTAGATTCTTCGACTTCATTTAGATTAATCACTATTCAGTTAATTGGTTTCTAAATAAATAAGCTAGTGGATTTAAAGAGAACTTTTTTTTTCTTTGAATGTGTTTTCTTTAAAAGTTAGTGTGTAATGCCCTCCTGTCAATTATGATTTGTGTGGGCTCCAAAGATTGGTATTATTAGATCATTTGATACATGCACCGCTAGTCTATAGGTGCATGTAAATTACATGCACCGCTAGTCTATAGGTGCATGTAATTTACATGCACCGGTAGACAACATCTAGCGGTGCATGTAAATTACATGCACCGGTAGTTATCGGTGCATGCAAATTACATGCACCGATAGACTTAGGTGTTATCTTTAACCAAAAATATATTTATCGATGAATTTAAATGCACTACCAAGTGATTTTACATGCACCACCAAATGAATTACATCAACCTTGTGATATTACATGCACCACCAAGTGATTACATGCACCGTCAAGTGAATTAAATTCTCATTGTGATATTACAAAACCATCAAGTTATTTTACATGCACCGCAAGTGAATTACATGCACCTTGTGATATTACATGCACCACCAAGTGATTTATATGCACTGTCAAGTGAATTACATTCTCCTTGTGATATTACATGCACCATCAAGTTATTTTACATGCACCGCAAGTGAATTACATGCACATTGTGATATTGCATGCACCACCAAAGTGATTTTAGGTAAGTGGCCTCACAAACCTCATCCTCCAAAACCACCACCACCGGTATATGTTGTTTGCTTGTTGATCTTATAACAAATTAAAGATACAATATTATTTTAAAATTAAATTTTTATTATGGATGAGTATATAATATATGATAAATTATTGAATAATCAAATAACAAAAGTATATTGTTTTTCAAATGATGATATATTACACCAACATATCTTAATTTTTAAGTGTTATTTGTGATCGTCTTTAACAATTATTGTATGATACTTATTTATATGTAATTTGAGAACTAATGCAATTGTTGAGTCTACCGGTGCATGTAAATTACATGCACCGGTAGACTAGCGGTGCATGTAAATTACATGCACCGCTAGAGTACCGGTGCATGTAATTTACATGACCGCATGATTACTTTTTACATATATCACATGAGTCAATTTGCATGCACCGTATGAATTTGTTGATCTCTTGAATTCAAACAAAACTTTAACTCACAACCAAATCGTTTGGCAAAACTACTGTGCATAAACTTGAAGTTACAGCCAAATCTACGTGAACAGAATGCTAATATTCCCTTAGATGCCCCACTATGCGCAAATATTAATTTCCCTTCAATCCTCACTGCACACAGAACCCTTCAAGTTTTGCTGACTAATATTCCACTGTATGTAAATCCAATTGCTTCAACTAGGATCACTCCAATGTATGTAAATCCAAATTGCTTCAACTAGGATCACTCCACTGCACAAATTCAGAAAATTTAATGGAAAATCAACAAAATTGAACATCGAACGGCAATTCAACTAGGATCACTCCACTACGTAAATTCAGAAAATTTACAGCAACGATGTCGATCGAAGTTTTCTTTTGTTTTTTTTACGAAGACTCAAAAAATGCGGCGATTGAATCCAATCAGCGATAAAGAACGCGAATGGTGGAAAGTGGTCAAAGGTTTGGGGATGATGAAGGTGTAGATCAATGGTATTTTAGTCATAATTAATGGACTAATTAGATTAGGGTTTGATAAAATGGACTTATTTGAAATATGTTTTCTAAAAGATGTATTTAGTTGAATGAGAAGAAGATATTTTTGGGAGATTTAGTTGAAAGATGTTTTGAAAAGTGGTACCTTCTTGTAATTTTCTCTTTTTAAAATATCATCATTTAGCCAAAATCTCAAAATCGTATTAGTTATTTAGTCATATTTAGTGCACGGCCAGCCCAAGTAATTAATTTTAAATACTTGCTTTGTCCTGGTAACAATGTATTACTTATGTGTTCTTCATAGCTTTATACCGTAGAATTTTCGAAAATAAAAAAGAAAACTAATCTTAGAGATTGACTGGAATATACATTTAATTCAATGGTGACTGACACATTAATTACAGAATAAAAACCTAGTGTGATCCGTGAACCATGCAACCACTAATCAGTGAAAGAAATGCGACTTGACAGAAGGAGCAATTGATGACAATGATTTTTATTAAGGAAGATAAATAAATAAGTTTTATATACAAAGATTTTTTTGATAATTAAAGTTATACGCAAAGACTTGGAGTTCAAAATAAATAAATAGAATATTCTGACTGATAAAAGTGTTGGAAAAGACTGACGTACGTGACTGACCCGACTTAATTCTTTCTATTGTTCATGTAGTTTACTTAATTCATTGAAATTAAATGCTTATTTGTTGTCGTATATTAACAAACTTAATGATAGATTCATCCTTGTGAAACATGTAAGCATTCACATTGTGTATGCCTTGTGGTTTTTAAAAAACTATATATATTTTTTGAGTTGTAGGAACTTTCAAAATTTTATTTCCGACTTCTCTTAGATCATCGGAAAGTAATAATTCTACATGCTTTTGAAAGTTCTTAAAAACCAGGGAGGCATGACTGTGGTTGACCTCACCCAAAAATTGCATTGGAAATATGGACCATCCAAACATGAACATTCACTTGAATTTTTTTTTTTACATAAATAAATGTCATATTGTAATGAACACATCAGCTATATTTTATTATTACAATATGGGCTTTAATGTTTTGTTTTAAAGTCTATTCAAATTAATATCTTCTTTATTATGGCATAATTTGTACCACTTTACCATAAGTTTAAAGATACATCATCTATTCTTCGATATAAATTATGTTGTCATTTTTTTTCTTAAGAGGGTAATATGTTGTCATTTTATGTCGACATAATTTTTCCTAATAGCGTGGGACCAAATACTTTGGTGGGGAGTTGTAATCAATAATATAGCCTTACATTAAAAATAGTTTTAATGGTAGTCCCCACACTTATTACAGTTATATGTTTAAACAAGATATTTGTCTAATTAATTACATTGAGGTCGTGCTTAAATAGTCATTAGTGGCAACTCAAACCAAACAACTTTTGATATATTATTATATATTCTTATTTTTTTCGATCAGTTTAGAACTCATGATCTTCTCCCGAATTAGAAGAAGTGGTGCCACTGAATCATATATATATATTTCTTAAAATATAAGAATGACATGTCTATTAGGGATGTGTTTACAATTGTTCATTTAAAATACTTTATGTTGCTTTTGCTTTAAAATTAGAAAAAAACTGCTTTTGAGCAAATCATTTGTGTTTGCTATTAAAATAAAAAAAAATAGGTTAATAAACTTCAAATTATTAAAACATTACCGGCATAATAAGTGAAAGCAGTAAAAAAGTATCACATGTCATTTTTTTCTTGTTTCTGCTTTTACCTACTTATTTTTAGAAAAATAATAGCAGAAATAATGAAATAAAAACACTCAAAATTTATATTTTTGTCTGAAAAGCAGAGATAACACTATATCCAATAGTATATATTATAAAAAATATTTTTACTCACTAATTGAAAGCAATCCCAATTTCTGTGGCCCATGTGTCTCTTCGCGATAAATATTTTCTACATATTAAAACCTTTTGAATTATCACCGTACATTTTTTATAATAATGCGAAGAAATGTATCTGTTATTACATTCATCGAGGGATCTATAAGATATGACACATCATAAGATATGACACATCAATTTAATGAATAAGATATTTGGCACTTGGTGAAAAATATATAAACCAAATTTTATTTTTATGTCAGTCCAACTAAACTTTGCACTTCCCATTTGAAAATAAATTTATTTTCAAATCCCTAGTATATGTAATTGCTCGAATACCTTTTTAATCATATTCATAATTTTAAGTTTCAAAATTTACTTCCTCCACTCACAACAAACTTTCATCTCCAAATTCCTTTCTCCTCCCCTACGTAAACTTCATCCCTAAATTTCCTCCCACTGTGAAGTTTTGCGAGCACCAGCGTCTGCTGTCTGCCCAGAAGAAACAACTCAACAACTAAAAAGCCCAAGAATTCCGAAAGCACACCGAAACCCTTGACATTGATCGTTACGAAGGTAATATTTCACCATCTTGTTATTTGTATACATTTTATGAGATTTATTTTGCGTAGTGAGGAATTTTATCGTGGCTCAGTTTTGGTTTATTTCGATCATTCTTTGTTTTAGTTTCTTCTGGGTTCGTAACAAATTATGCAATGTTTGAATATGAATGCTGGAAATTACTTGATTAGGAGTTATTTAAAGTACTTGATTATCAGTTATTGTGTACTTGAGTTATGTTTCTTGGTACTAAATTGTGCTATATGTTGGTATTGTAGATAATGGCAAGCAGTTCTTCGAAACTTGTAGAAAAAAATGAGGCTAGGCTGTTAGTTCGTTGCTCTCCATATGCTTTAGGAGCACGATGCATATGATCATTCATATGTGGTGAAGAAAGGCACACAAATGCAATAAAGGAAATCCCATTTTACTCTTATCTTGATATGCCAAAGTTAGATCTTGGTAGGCATAGCTAAGTCTTTAGCTAAGACTTACAAGGCCAATAGGAATGCCTTTTTGGTAGGCAAAACGTGTATATCTTTTGAACCTTTGGAACTTATAGTTCTCGATCTACCAAATGTTGGCTTAGGTGTTGATTGGATTTATTGGAGTCGAAGATACTTAGTCGGTTGTTTGAAGACAAAAGGCGAAATGTGAACATATATCAAATTATAAGGAAACTTGAGGCCTTGCTGTAGATGATGACTTAGTTGATGATTTCATCAGAATGTTACTTTGTTTGTTTTTAATTGCATATTATTCCAGTGGCCAATTACTGTACCTCAAGATTATGTTGTGTTATGTCGATGATGTAGCATAAATCCGTAATAGGAGCACCATGTACTTTGTGAACATAACCCAAGTACATTTTGAACATAAAGTAGGTACAGTTTGCATATAAACCAAGTACATTCTCTTAATATTCATTTGATACCACCAAGTGCTTTTAAACAGATCAACCGAGTATTTTTGAACATAAGTATGTTTGAATTCGTAATGTCAAGTGTAGATTATGTACATTCTGAATGCGAACCAAATACGTTTTGAATTCGTAATGGGTATCAGAAGAAGAATCCAGAGTTTCCTTATTTTAGAAGTGTCACACACCTTATAGAACATGTTATGTTGAATTGTCCATGTCAAATTCTATAATGGTTGGAGCGCAAAATTGAATATGCCAAAAAAAGATGTCAACATATACATTAGTACAACAATAATGGTTGCCAATTGAAGTTATGAAGCGTCAAGGCACACTCGATTACCAATAAATGTTGGAACAAGTATCTAATTTAAACTTTTTCATCGTAATCACCTTTTTTACTAAGAAAGGATGTCAACTTCCCTTGATTGGCCCAATTGAGATCACCATACTTTTTAAACACACCAAACGAGTACATTTTCAACATAACACGGGTATATGTCAAATGTACAACATGTACATTTTGCATACAAACTAAGTACATTTGTTTAACATTCATGTTTGACACTAAGTGTTTTAAACACACAAAACGAGTACTTTCAAACATAAAACGAGTACATTTATAGCATAAAATATGTACATTTTGTATGTAATCAAATACAATGAAATTTTCATCCCCTTTTTGGCAACAATTGAGATCTGCTTATCGTAACACACAACGAGTACCTTTCAAACATAAGACGAGTATATCTATAATATAAAATAGGTACATTTTGTATGTAAAATGAGGTGCTATAAAATTTTCCCTTGTTTGGCAACAATTGAGACTTGTTTTTCGAAAAGACACAACGAGTACTCGTCTATATAACCCGAATATATGTCAAGTGTAAAATTGGTACTTTTCAATACAAACCAAGTACTGAAATTATCTTCCTGTGTGGGCGGGCGACCGCCCCGTGTTTAGCCTCAACTGAGACTACTTGTGATGCTTGATTCTCTTTTTATGATTTTTAATCAAATTAGCTGTGATATGCGGAATTTGAGACGGACTTCTCAATTTAATAATCGAGTTTGAGCCAAGGATACAAGTGCAATTATTTCAAGTATACTTTTGTATATAATTATAGGTTGGGGCCCTTTTATTTATTAATTGTTGGGAAGGGTTTAAATGCAAATTATACTTGATATTTACTTGGTTGGCATTTGGTGTTCAAACACCACCACACATTCACCTTTCCTCCTCCTCCATACTCAACGCCTCCTTCTTCACTTTAAGCTCAAAATTTTGATAACTTTTTCTTCAAAGAAAATCTTGGTGGTAAGCTACTTTTGTGTTTAGATGGTATTGTTTGAGTTGGTTGTAGGTTAAGTATGTTTACTTTAAGTTACCTTTAAAGAAACCTTGCTAGTGTAGAGTTCCTTGGGTTGGTTATCAAGTAGCTTGATGGGTTTACATACCATTTGGAGTTAGTTTGAGTTGATTGTATCTTCTTTGAACTTTGTTTGTTGGGAATGATTTGAATTGAAGTGTGTTGGGTTAAGGAAGGTTTGATGGTATGAAAATGGTGATATTTTTGTGTTTCAGGGCTTGCGATCGATCGCGAGAATGGCACCGATCGATCGCGAGGAAAAAATTCCTTAAGCGGCGACCGATCGCTG
>CAJQUN010002276.1:0-29441 GCA_907163345.1 Haberlea rhodopensis | reverse complement strand
ACCTAAAGAGGTCGTGGTTCTGGAACAAGCAATTATCCACAAATTCCGACAGATCGTATATTATATGCGCATGCTCAAGAACTTGTGTAGTTGCAGAATTCATCTAGTCCATCTGTTTTTTGTTTGAAATACTTCAAAATTTTTACATTTAACTTTGATACATTTGACTTTATGGTTCTTTCATCTTAACCACTTGATTCTTAAAATCGATCTTAAACATGTGCGTATTTATAAGAGCATTCTTTACATGAAATGTGAATACACATGCATGCTTCTGTGACATTCTTTGAAAAATCTCAGAACCAGTAATATGTTTTAAATGTTCTCAGAAACCTAAGCAAAACATGGTTATTTCTTTTACATGGCCAAAATTATAGGGATAGCACATGATATGGTCCCTCTTGTTTGCACACATTCCTGATTTAGTCCCTCTTGTTTGCACTGACCCGATTTAGTCCATCTAGTTTTCTAATTTGTCCCAAATCAGTCCTAACCGTTAAATGCACCATTAAAACTAATGGAGATGACTGAATCGGGTCACTTAAAACTTCAGGGATTGAATCGAAAATTGATGCAAACATTAGGGACTGACTCAGGTCATTAAAAAGATTTTGTGATTTAATTCTTTCAATTTTTAATTATTGTAGCAATTAATATGGATATTTTATTTATAATTTTGGTAATTTTTTGTAAATTATTTTATTTAATAATAATATAATATATTAAATTCTACATAAAATCAATTCTCACTCAAATAAACAAAAAAAAAATCAATAACATATTGGTATACAAATATATTTCGATGGCTAGTAAATATATTTTTTTTTCATTAAATTATGTCTATCAGATGTCATCAATTTATAAAAAAAATTATTTCATTTTTGATAAATTAAATAAATTTTGTGATAAATTAAATATTTTTTGTTATAAATTGATGATATTTTTTATAATTATTTAAATCATTATGCCTACCTACTAAAAAAAATCAATTTTTCACATGATAATTTAAATAATTATAAAAAAATGTCATCAATTTATAAAAAAATATTTAATTTATCAAAACATTATTTAATTTATCAAAAAGAAAATAAATTTTTATAAATTGATAGCACATCTGATAGACATAATTTAATAAAATAAAATATACATTATTTAGTAAGTAAACTACTCATCATAATATATTTTGGTATATCAATATGCTATTGACTTTTTTTTTTTTGTTTGATTGAAAAAATTGTTTATGTGGAATTTAATATATTATATTATTATTTAAATAAAATAATTTTACAAAATTGCAAAATAATAAAAAATGTATCCATATTAATTATTATAATAATTTAAAGAATTAAGTCACTCAATCTTTTTTTATGACCTGAATCAGTCCTAATGTTGTATCAATTCCCGATTCAGTCCCTGAAGTTTTAAGTGACCCGATTCAGTCATTCTCCTTTAATTTTAACGATGTATTAACTTTGAGGACTGGTCTGTAACAAACTAAAAAACTAAAGGGACTAATCGGGTGTGTGCAAATAATATAGACTAAATCGGGAATGTGCGTAAACAAGAGAGACCATATACTGTATTACCTCAAAATTATATTAGGCTTGTACTTTTAAATGCATATGATTTTAAGCGAATTACGAGTATTGTAAAAAGGAGACTAAGTTTTTAAAGTTGACTTGAGGTATCATATATTGGGAAACTAGAAATTATGTTTTAGCTCTTTATAATATACATGGGTTACTCTACTAATTGCCAATTGGTTTTGAGTTGGAACCCCCATGTATTCTTAACATGGTATTAGTGCAGGATTTTATTGATTTGCTACTCCGCCCACATGGCACCGTCCCCCCCGAATTATCAATCTACGTATTTGACTTATATAATGTCACATATGAGTGAGTATATTGAGAGTTGTCCAACATTGAGAAACTAGAAGATATATTAGCTCTTTATAATATACATGAGTTACTCCACTCATTGTCAATTGATTTTGAGTTAGAACCTCGTATATAATAAACTCGTTGTAAAAGAAGACTAAGTTTTTAAACGTGACTTGAGGTGTGATTTAGAGGGTCATTGAGACCTTTGACAACAATAGAGTATAATGAAAAATTGGTCAACATCTGTACTATAAAGATGACTCACTTCAAGGTTTTAGGGTTTTAATGCACCGAATATTTGAACTTTAATATTTTCAACTTATTTCAAAGTCCATATTAGCAGACATGAAAGTCACCTCTCCGGTGAACAAGAGTGGCAATATATATTTGACGTTTATTTTTCCAAAGAAAAACCAACCCCACCATCAATCTATCTGCTATTTGCAGATGAATAAGATGCTTTATGGCATACATGCTTCTCTTTGTTGTGTTTTACACATGATTTTCTTTTACGGTTAGAGGCCCTCCTAGGATTGTTGTAATATTTGTTTTTGCTTTTTAAAAGCATGCAATGCATTGAACATAATCTGCCCTCACTTTCTCTAATATAATATGACTCGGAGCTTCACACTTTTTGTGGAAATGTTTTTGGCTATCACGTGGGGTAGATCCAATCATCCAACAATGGATATCTCTCAATATTGAATAAGATATGTCTCATGGTTGGATCTATTATTCCATATAATATCAAAGAACAAATCATCTTTGTGATGTAAGCCTCGTGGGACCGATGAATATAAGAATTTGTTTCGAGACATAACAAAAAATTTGAGTAAGTTTATAGAGGTACATATATATTAAAAATATTATGTATATCCTAAGAAATTATCGAGTTTCTTCTTCCACACTTGGAGTTTCTTCACTCGTCTATGACTTTTTTTTAGCAGTCATATTCAAGATTCTTAATCCACTCGGTTTCAATTTTCTCCTTCATGTTAAATCTCTTAAAACAACCTTATTCACTATGATGGGACCTTAATTAAATATTTGCACTACTTTAGATATACTATTGGTCAACCGACAAGCTTTGCTATAAAGTAGTTCGTTTTCACATAAAGTCATCTATTTGAAGTTTGAACGACACCAATTATTGAAATAATTGGATGGAAAAGCGGTCTCATTGCTATACAACTGATCTTATAAATATAAAAACACATACATATTTATGTGTTTTTGATATTTACAAACATCCGATCCATATAAGTATTTTCCGGATGGGAAGAGCAAACAGATTTATTGAAGTAAAATGTCAAAATAATGTTTAGAAACCCAAACTTAAATTCAAATAAAGAGAAGTGAATTAGATATTTGATTATATCTTAGATTCAATCCATTCTTTTTTTTTTTTATACCTGATATGATGATATCTAACTGAAACATCGCAAAAATAAAATATAATCGGAGAGAAATACTTGGAGATCTCTAGGCTTTACCCAAACAAATATATGCTTACACATAACTTTAGATCGTAAGAATTAATAAACCCACACAAATTACCTAACGACTTCTTTTTAAAAAATAAAAAATAAAAAGTCGAATTCAAGATTTATCCAAATCGACATATAGATCGAAAAAATCTTTTTTGAGACATCAACAATTAGCATTGTTTTTTTTTTGAGTTAGGTAGAGAGCTAAATAATTTTTTTCGCACCAAACACAACTTGAACTCAAATCTACTCAAACTAAATATGATCTTTTATCAATCAGGCGTCTAAGTACATAATAATATTTATATTTCAAGAATAGGGAATATATAACAAGATTCGCATTAAATTAACGTTGGATATGGAGATAGAATCTTACGGTGAATACGACATGACAGTCATGCCTTGGACTATGACATTTCAGAGAAGAGAGAGAGAGAATAGGATCAAAATGGCATGAGAGTTTAAATGGTAGGGTACTTTATGGCGTGAATAGGATATATTTTTTATAAAAAAAATCCAAAATATTTAACTCCCATCAATTAAATATGATATCACTTTTGGCAATTTATGGAACTTTTGAGACAATTTTTAAGATATATGGAATTTCGATTTGGATTTTTTAAGTTATATAATATTTTTTACAACATTTTTATGCAAATCTACAGCAAAATACTTGTTTTTTTTTTAAGAACCTGAATTACAGATGTATTTTTTAAAATTTTTTATGACTAAATTCACATAATTTATTTAACAATGGCGCCTAAATCGACGCTGTGTCTAGAAAAGAAAATATATAAATAAAAGTGGAATGGGTGACTTCTTCTATTCTGTGGTCATTTCTGAGCTAGGTTGCTTTCCATAATCTATTCTGTGACTGTTGCTTTTATTTATATATTAGATCTTTGTTTGGATTTTCTGGTCCAACCTCAGACGCACACTTCCCTTTTTTGGCATACTTGTTGCATCATTTCTTTTGTTTCATTAAATTACATAGGTTAGTGATATAGCAATTCAACGACCATCTCAAGTATCAAAGGGGGGCTCCGAGGATAAGGTAGAGGATGACAAAATACGTTTTACTTGTAACTAACTAGCGTTTCTTTGAGTTGTAACAAGCACTTATAAACTTGCTATCAATTAATTGCATCATTGAAATCATAATCGAGAAATCCATATCTTAACAGTAAGGGTAGCTATTTTTGGATGAGTTCAGTTGATCTGCGTTAATGACGGTTTTTCTTAGGGACAACATCAATTAAACCTAATTACGTACTGCAGTTTGTGTAAGCCCCTTCGCTACCTATTGAATTAAAAATGCAGGTGGACAAAATACTTCTTGCCTATATCATTATATGTCTTTATTGGCCAACATAAACTCGAGAATTTCCTACTCTTGATAACACACTTTCCACCACCAAAGCATCAACCAAATTAACATCGCATGACAGTGAGACATTCATAGAGAGCAAGTATAAAAACTACTACCACAAATTTTTATAATTAATAATTATGAATTTTCTCGTCTAGTTTAAAAACTATTATTTCACAGTATTTTTATTTCATATCCTCTGGAGCCAACTTTAAGTTTTCATCCACCGATTACAAACTAAAAGGGGGAATTAGGGTCACCCTTTATTGTTGGAAACAATTATATTTTTACTAGAAATTGTATTATAAATTCAAATCAATGCACATCAGGAAAGGGAAAATACAAATGATTACGACTACCTATTTGACAATAATTGCTTCAAAAAGAGAGAGGTATACACAGTTTCCATTAACGTACATGTATATTGTGTGCATTTAAACTCGACAATAACATACTTAAAATTTAAAAATTAACCTTTATAATTTGTATATTCAAAATCTTCTTACTTTATAAACTAAAATGTTATACATAAAATTACATATTTTCGGTATTATGACCGAAGTGGATCTATTCGAGGTATTTGCTCTCACTTGCTGGTGGTGGAGCATATCTAAATTTGTTGATAGAATTATGAATTATCCATGGGTGATGACGGTGCGTTTTGATACTGTTTTTTCAAATTTCTGCCATAAAATTAGCCGATGTGTTTAAAAAATAAAATAATATAATATATTTAATTTTATAAAAACTAAAATATTAAACAAATAAGTTCAAAAATTATCATTTTATTACTATAAAAAATCATTGAATGCCTTGGAGAATATAGTAGAACACTATAGTTATAAATTTAGCAAAGAATGGATTTAACTAAATGTCATAGCCTTTGGGTTTTGTAGGACTCTGGGTTGGGTAAGATAGACAACACAATAGGTCACCGGCACATTTGTAATTTCTCTAGAAATATTTAACATTGAATCTAAATACTTAATTATTTCATTTCCTTTAGTCGTTGGTGGAGACCACGACAGTATGAAATCCCAACGGAAAACTTTTAACCACGCCACATGAATCTTTCCTCAATTTGTTATTACGGTATTATATTTTAATGATTAATTCCAGAACAATTATGGGATGACCCCCAAGTATAATGATACCCCCTAATTTATGATAATTCTACTAGTATGACATTGTTCATATATATATATATATATATATATATATATAATATATATATATATATTATATATATATATATATAATATATATATTCTTCTATATTATAAAGTGTAAACCATTTATAATAACTACTTTGGTCCGTCATAAATAAATTAATGTCAAATTACTTATATGTCCAAACAAATTACTTGGCTTTTTATTATTAAGGGGCAAAAATGTAAAACAAAAAAAACATCACATCTCTCCCTCCATGTTCCAAAACTGCTTCAGTTTAAAAAAAAAAAAAAAGAATCTCTTCATTGGTTTAAAAAATTGTGATATGATGCGCAAAATATTACACATATCCAATACAAAATATTTATTTATTACGTTACACACGCAACGCGTGTGCGTCGTCCGCTAGTATGTTATAAAGAGGGGGCACGCTAGAGAAACTACTTGGCCTCTTGGTATAACCATGTAATTATCAAAATGCCCTTAAATCTTTTATTAATCCCAAAAAGTATGCCACATGCAAAATGACTGAATATCCCTGAGGCTTTTAATAATTTCAATTTATCCTAATATACTATATTCTTAAATTGTCTGTACTGGCGGCCCTTAATAATATTGTCAATTACAATAGTATCATATCACATAATATTTATAATTACATATTTATAGTGTAATTGTATACCCATATAAAAATTTAAATAAATTTATATAAAATTATATTTATACTTATCGTATGTCAAAAAACGCTAGTATGTATAATTTGTAAAAAAATGAGAGACCGGGCACAATGAAGTGGGCCGTACCGGCTACGATCTCACACAAAAAATTCTGCCTATGAGTGAGTCGTAATATATATATATATATTATATATATATATATATATAAAAATCATAATAACGCAATGAAATGTGCCGAAGTTATTAAGATTTGGGAACTGCCAAATAACCACATTTGGATAGTGTGCCATTCAAACATTTGATCAATCTCTGTACAAAAGGACATACTATGCCCACTGTCTTGTCCTGAAACTTAAATAAAGCAGCACAATTAAAGCATGCATCCAGAGCCAATCAAAATATACATACATACGTCTGTTCAAAAAACAAAATATATACATACATACATTAGCCGAGCTTGTGATGCAGGTATTACCCAAAACTTTACATAATCATGCATACGAATCTTAACATATAAAAAATCATTTAACAACATGATTTGCATATATTATGACATTTTATATATACATTAGAAAGTATAAATGTTGTAAATAGAATATAGTTGAAAAATAATAAGAAGAATATATATATTATTATTAAAAATAATAATAATAATATATATAGTGAATAGATTTTAAGATATATTGAATATATTATAATATATTGAACTGTTGAATATATTGAATAAAAGTAAAAATATTGATTAAATTTAAGAAATATATGTTGAAGGGTATTTAGGTATTTTGAAAAATAAAAAAAAAATGAAATTCGGGAAACACCTCCAATTTTATCATATCTGCACACATTCATATGGTTTACTAGGTGTAAATGTCGCGAGTAGGTGTAAGAGGGAATAGAAAAAGGGGTTTGCAGTTTTGTCGATTTTCAAACTTTGAAACGTCGTCAAAACTATAAATAAGTACATATCTGGAATCATTGTCCCGTTACCTTCCTTTTGAGGTAGTTTTTCTTAACTTTTTCTTATGTTTATGTTATGACTTAATTTGAAATAATACCAAAAGATTATGAAATTTATATATGTGATAGATTAAATACTAATAAATAATATTTAACAAGAAAATTGAGATTATGTTGTAGTTTCGAATTTATACAAATTTGTGGTATAAAAACTCATGTGCATATAACGGTTATACCAAAATTGAATTGAAAAAAGTGTAATTATAACTTTGAGAAATAATAAATAGTAAAAAAGTAATATTGCACTTGGTATGAATATTCCATGCATAACTGTAATTAATTCATAGTAAACATATGATATTGAGTTTGGTTGTGCATTTGAAATGCACTTATAGGTTCTACTTTCAATACCGGCACCAGTAAGACGAATTAAACGATTCCTACGAGATAGGAGTATCGATTGTAAGTATATCCTTATAACTTGACATTTAACTTTATATGAGTATGTTGTTTGTATTATATGAGTACCTTGAATTGGTGAATGGTGAATGAATTGTGATGAATGCCATATGACGTACAAGAACTAAATTGAGTTCTTAAATGTATATGTTGAGATGTGATGTTATACGATCTATAGATGTTATCATTCTACGATGTTATACATATGATTATGACATGTGCATTCATAAGAGATTAAAAAACTATGTTATGGCCGCTATAATTTTGAACCAAATGTTATTACATTCTGAGTACGGTCAGAATTACAGAATTAAAGAATATAGATCCCGAGTTCATTAAACTCATGGGGATTATACAGTACAGAGTGCCATGGCCATCTCGTGACCAAATTGTTCTTGATATTAGTTGGTTCATAACAGAATAACAACAGACAGACATGTGCATCATTTCATTTTATACGAATCATGTGAATTGATGTACAGATTATGAATCATGTGATTATGTTCATGTGCTTATGTGGATATGGATTATATGCCTATGTGATGTTAAATAATATGTTATTTGAATATGCTCATTAATAATGCAACTCACCAAATGCAAATTTTGTTTTTCAGTTGATGTAAATAAAAGTTCTCTACAAGGTGTTTCTATGTATTTTGCAAGTCATGGATCCAAGATCGGCTGGCTGACTCTAGTCCTTCTCCATCAACTCATCATATATTGTATATGTTTTGGTTGAGTTGTGAGGGATACAACTTTGATTATTTTGGTGGCATACATATATCTATGCCTTGTAAATTATATGATGATAAATATCTTGATTGCATGATATGAAATTGCAAGTTTCGTTGCTATTAAATATTATGTTATATGTCTCATGTGTATTTGTTATGTGTAAGGGGTGTCACAGCTGACATCAACTGGCACGCCCTGAGTTTAGGGTGTATAACATCGGCGTTGATCTCAAATAAAAAATTTAAAATCAACAAACATCGTAATACATAATTCAACTAAAACCAGTATATTTATTCCATAAAATAAATATTCTTACAAATTGGAATATGAAACTTACAAAACTGGTCCCCACTATAAATACGTCAGCAGAAGCTTAATTAAATCAAAGACAGCAGAATCTTGAATAATATCGTTTATAGGAATCACTATCCCCAAAACTGGTATTGTTCTTCATCTTCGACATTAACTGGGGAGGGAGAGTAAGTGAGTGAGTGTTTTGTTAAACACTCAACAAGTGTAGCCGATCGATGTGACAATATAATATATTTTTATAATTTTTTCAGAACATATATCATAATCATATCATAAACTGATATGAATACACCATATATAATTTAACATAATTGCTCTCATTTAGTTGTATAACATAGTTCCTCCCACTGAGCCATGATTGCTCCAATTGAGCCATATAACATAAGTGCTCCAATGAAGCCATATAACATAAATGCATAGCTTCAATATAATTCATAATCGATTAAAGTAAAAACATACTTCTAATTTTTCAAAAACGAAACGAATTCGTAACAAAAGCCCACTTACATGATTCTCGACACGTTTTAACGGATTTTGGGTTGCTAACCACAAATCTCTTTTTTATCATTTGATGGAGTTTTGAATTTGCATAGGCTGCAAATTTGTCTGAGGAAAAAAGCATTTGCGACAATTACAGCCGTTGGATCAAGCCGACATTTGGGTAGCACTTTCAAAAGGGAGTTAGCTAACTTGTGAAAGGCGAAGATCGGGTTTTGTGATCGTTTGGATCGGTTTATAGAGGACAAACGAAAGTTGATGTTTTCCCGCATAGAATTTGCACAATTTTCCTTTGGAGCGCATTGACAGAAATATAACCGTTGGATTGAGATCAAATTTGAAGAGCATGCTTAAAACATCTTAGTGTATATTCTGAACGGTGGAGATCGAATTTGGATGTCTTTATATGTGTGAGTATTTTCAAAACTTGTATTTGAATGTTCAAGCAATTTTTTAGAAAATTGCTTGAAAATTTTTGTGCCTTTTGGGAGAGCTTTTGAGATTCTTACTTCTTGGAAGGATGATATTTTGAGGGTTTGTAATGTATTATCCATCAATAATAAGCACATTCATTTGATAGAATATTTTAACTCAATTGTTGTACTTTTATTTGGTGAAAGATTCTTTGATGGAGATTTTGGATCTTCACATCAACTTGATTTAGGGAAACTCAAGCTCTCGGGTTTAAACCACATTCCCTTTCCATTCTCCTTATAATTGTTATAGTTGTTAAAAAAAAAAAATACATACGTACATAGCTTTCCTTTTTCTGTGTGTTAAAAACATTTATTTTATTTTGCTGAATTCTTGTGACCCATGTACGTAGGTCGCACGCTTTTGTAGTTGTAAGAAGACTTTTGCCAAAGGCAGTACCAGACGGCATCGTTTAGGGTTGTCTAGTTTATGGAAGAAAGAATAGTCAATTTGCTTAGGGACTGTGCCCTGTGGTGTAGCATGTATAGGTGCAGTATATATATATAGTATAATATGTGAATCGAAATGACAACTGAGTGTTTGTCTTATTCCCAACACTTATATTTTCTAATCTTATCTTTCATTTGACCCATTCCTGTATACAAATGTCTTTGGGTCCAAAATTTTAATTTGTTTTAATGTGTTATAACGTTAGTATTCTTGTTACGAAATGGTCTTTGCTCCATATGGTAGATCCATCCATTGGATGTGTATATTCCCATCTAATATTGATTGGAATATACCCATCAAATAGATGAGACTACCCATGAGGCAGCACCCTATAGGGTAGCCAAGAATAAATCTCTTGTTACTACGCAACTCTTCAAGTTTGAATCTGACTTTAATGATCCTGGCACTTGAAAACATTTAAGCCTACGAATTAATTGAGTCTTTAAATTACTTTAAAATAATTAAATTATGGCATTATATTAATTAATTTCATTAAGGAAAATATCATTATCAGAATAATTATTTTAACTAATATAAAAATTATTCGAACAATAATAATAATTATTTAGTTAATATAGTTTGAAGAAGAATATTGTACGTCTCTGTACAAACTTTTACAATTAATAATTATATAATAATAATAAGGTGATACTTACTTGTATGATCTATTTGAATTGACAAGAGCTGCACAGTTTGTTTCGAAATCTCGTCCAAGATCTTCTATTGTTCTGAAACTCACTGATAATATATATTAGAAAAATCTAGTTAAGATAATTAGATACATATTTGGTGGGACTCCACAATAACGAATATAATTCTTTGCTACCCCATGGGGCGGTGCCCCATGGGGTACATCTGACCACACATTGGGAATATTCCCACGGGAATATTCCCAATGTGTGGTCAGATGTACCCCATGGGGCACCGCCCCATGGGGTAGCCAAGACATCACCCATCATAACATGCCAATTGATTGTGCTATCATATCACATCAGTGTATATATATTATTTAATTCTTTTTTTAATTATAAAAGTCAAAGATTTTTTTCAATGAAAAAAAAACGTTAACCAAACCGATAAAGGCTGAAAGCTCATATTCAATTAATTTTACTAACGAATGTTACTGTATTTATTAGTAATGTCTAGTGATAACATCCCTAAACAGATAAATCAAAGTTAATTCTCCATCATTTCTACGACAAAGTTAAGCATGAGACTGAAAGGGTAGAGGTAGTAAATCGTCATCGTTGAGTTATCATGCATGCAATTTACTTAAAAGAAGGGCTCTATAAGGGGTGATTTGGAAAAGAATATTGTAATACCCTTGTCCCACATTGGTTGTGGATGAAAATTTAAAGTGGTTTATAAAGATTTATAATGGACTATTTAGCAACTTGGTTAACCATTTTCGTAGAGCGAGGACGGATCGAAGTAGTTGCTATAGGAGCCCATTGTGCAGTAGCGCTTGTGCGGCCTGGGCCCGGGCATGACAGAATGGTATCAGAGCCGGTCACGGGCAGAAACACCGGAGATAAGTGCTATGCGGGGCAAAGTGCTACGTGCATGGAGCCACCTCTGAGCCTAAAGGGGCAAAGTGCTACACGACGGGGGCCACCTCTTGAACCTGCGGGCAGTGCCACGTGCGTGTGAGCCACCTCTTGAACCTGCGGGCAAATGCACATGACGGGAGCACCTCTTGAACCTGTAGGAGCCACCTCTAGATTTTCGGCCGGTGGATCGTGAGTTAGGTGACGACGAGGACGTCGCGTTCTAAATGAGGGTTAACTCTGTAGGATGACCCTGTGTCACACAAATTGGAGTGTTAATGAATTTAATGAATTACTAAATATCTTACATTATGCTAAATGTGATTGTAAACCCTTGTCCACATTGGTTGTATGAATTTAAAATGGTTTTAAAGGCTTATAATGGACTATTATAGCACTGTGTTTAACCATTTTCGTATAGCGATAGGATACGGTAGTTGCTATAGGAGCCCATTGTGCAATCGCGCTTGTGCGGGTCTGGGCCTGGGCGTGACAATTATCACTGCATCATCAGGTCATTATTGTGATCGTGTTCACATAATAATATCATGCATTAAGAAACATTTATAAATAAGAAAAAGTCAATAACATTGGCTTGTGATATGCATCTCTCTTTCCATAGTCCACCATAGGGTTTTTAAGAATCAAGTTTACTAAAAAAATATTTATTTGTTACGAAATTATTGAATACGAGCTGAACTTGAATATGTTAGAATTTTTTTGAGCCAAACTCGAATCAAAATTATTTTGTCGATAGTTTACGAATTATTTGCCAGCTTTAATATTTTTATTATATATATTTTAATATATTAAATATATATTTCGAGTATTTCAGATCTCCCTTTCGAAGTTATAGTTTGAATATGTCATGAATATATTCAAATATTTTCGACCAAAGCTGAAATTCGAGCATTGATTCGGCTCAATTCGAATCATTCTTAAATTTTACTTCACAACAATAATTATGTAATTAATAAACATATTAAAGAACCCGCCTCCCTCGTTTAAAGGCATGGTAAGTTTCTTGGCAATAAGGAGCTGTTTTTTCTGCGGAAACAGATGCTCAACTCGTTAAACTAATGGTGCAGGCTTTGAACCGAATAACATGCATTTTTTTAGTACAATGATCTTTCCAATAATATTTCGGATAAAGTAGTATGGTGCCACTTTGGACAAGGTTGTGGCCGAATAACCTGTAATTTTTTTTCTTTCTGAATAACCTGTATTTTACTATTGCGTTTGAGGGACATTTTTGAACACACAAAACTTACTTAGAATGCACACGATGCTGTGTCAGAGGTATGCACAAATACACTGCATATTTCACGTATATGTATGCAATTAAAGAGACGTGAATAAAACAAAGGAAAAGAGAGGAAGCAGGTGTGGAGCGGAGATAAAAGCAAAAGAAGATGTCTTTCTCAGGCTCGGATCCCAATTGAATGCAGGAAGGATACCCAGCATTGCTTGCTGAACTCATTCTTTTTGTTTAAAGTTTAAAGGGCCTTGCTTGTTCTCTTTGGAAATCTTGAGAGAGAGAGAGAGAGAGAGAGAGAGAAAGAGACCATAGAGTCAGCGATTCAGAGAGGGATGCGCTTTGGCTAGATTTTGGTTTAGATTTCATTCTACTCAAGTCTGCAACTACAAAACAAAACAATCCAGTTTCTTGGTCTTTTTTTCTTTTATATTTATTTTTACGATGGAGAGTTTCCCACTTCCCATATGATTAGTTTACTTGGTTTCAATCATTGACTTGCTTCTTTGCAACAAGGTAAAAAGAAGAACTTGCAAGAATCTCCCACTTTTCTTGTTTTTCAAAGGGAGAAAAACTCAAGGCTATGGGCGATGAAATTAGTAATAACTGGTTGGGTTTCTCTCTTTCTTCTCAAAATATGGAATGTTCCTCAGATAATAACAATCATACTCAGCCTGGCGCCAATGGTGTTCCTAATGCACTTCCAAATAGTTTTCCCTCTAGTTACACTAGTTACCCAGGGTTTTACTATGGGGTTGACGGTGAGAATGCTGGATTTTACTCTCCTTTAACTGTGATGCCACTTAAATCTGATGGCTCATTATGCTTGATGGAAGCTATCAACAGATCACAACCACAAGGTTAGTGTGCTTAAAAAACATTACTCATTGATTAGAATTTCTTGTTAATGGGTTTTTGTTGTGTGTTGGAATAGTTTTATCTAATTTTTTTACTTTTACCGTGAAGTTATAGCGACTTCAACTCCAAAACTGGAGGATTTCTTTGGTGGTGCCACAATGGGGACCCATAACTATAACCGAGGAGGAACGGTTCTTAGTTTAGACAGTATCTACTATAATCACAACCCTGAAAATCAGTCTCATAATATTCAAGATTTTTTAAGCCATAACCAAGTAAACGCCAGGCACCGCCAGATTCAAGTTCAAGGTTACGCGGATTACTCAGCATTTGAGGGCCAAGAAATATACCATGGATCGGAAAATGAGCCCAAAGAAACACTGCTTTCAGACTGCAGTTTGCAGCTTCCCACAATGGGCGATGATGAGTTATCTGGCATGAAAAACTGGGTTTCAAGAAACTACACAAACAGCGACGCATTGGAGCAGAAAATGGGTATTTGTGTGGAAGAAAATGGAGGAGAATCCAGGCTGATTGGTACGATGGGGTATGGTGATTTGCAATCTCTGAGCTTATCAATGAGCCCTGGTTCACAATCTAGCTGTGTTACTGGCTCCCATCATATTCCACCGGCCGTGGCGGACTGCATGGGGTTTGAAAACAAGAAACGAGGGCCTGAAAAAGATGAACATAAGCAAATTGTGCATAGGAAATCCATTGATACATTTGGACAGAGGACCTCACAGTATAGAGGAGTTACAAGGTTAGATTTTTAAATGATTGAACGGTTTTCAATGCATGTCTTGTTTCCCTGATGAAAATCACGCAACTTTTAATAAAAATCCGCGGCATTGTACTATAATGTTGGATTGTGGGCATCAGGCACAGGTGGACTGGTAGATATGAAGCCCATTTATGGGACAACAGTTGCAAGAAAGAAGGCCAAAGCAGAAAAGGGAGGCAAGGTTAGCGACATAAAATTCAATCTGTACAAATTTTCTGTTTGTTCATACATCACTTGTTTTTACTAACTTAAGTGTGCCATTTCAACCGGAAATCTTGGATCATTTGGATGACTTGTAATCACCTTTCCAGTTTACTTAGGTAAAAGATCTCTCATTTTTACTGCCGAAAGTTCTACAATTTGTGCACCAATTTGATTTACTTCTCCATTATATAGGAGGCTATGATATGGAAGAAAAGGCAGCAAGGGCGTATGATTCGGCTGCACTTAAATACTGGGGACCCTCAACTCATATAAATTTTCCGGTACCAGTTTGATTTGCATTCATTTTAATTATTCTTGTTTTTTCAATCAAAATTACACGAAAATGAACTTGATTCAACGCAGTTGGAAAATTACCAACAAGAACTTGAAGCTATGAAGAATATGAGCAGACAAGAATATGTTGCTCATTTGAGAAGGTGTTTTTTTTCTCGTAACCGGGATATCGCAGACTTATTGTTTCGATGATTTATTTCTCCCCATTTCTTATTGCTACATAATTTGAACTCTGTTTCTATGCTATTTAATCTTTTGCAGGAATAGCAGTGGCTTCTCAAGAGGAGCTTCAATATACAGAGGAGTGACCAGGTCTAAAACCTTGTTCTATCCAAAACTTTCCGGAACGTGTATATTTTATATTTGTGTTATGGCGTTGCTAATGTCTAAAATCTATGTTCTTGCATTGTTCTTTAGCAGACATCATCAACATGGCCGGTGGCAGGCTCGAATTGGCCGAGTGGCAGGAAACAAGGATCTTTATCTTGGAACATTCAGTAAGTTTTCAGAATTCTGAAAGTTTGATTCAGATGTTCATTTTCTTTCATACTGCTCGTTGTCTGTCTCTCTAACATGTTTCCAGTTTGATTTGATATATAAATAGTCATGTAAATAGGCATAATATATGAAGCTCAAGTTCTGTTAATCCCTTGGCCTCCTATCGTTAAATTTCTGGTGTCTATTATATGTACTAAATTTGTAAGGAAAATGGAATGCCTCCCATGAATTTTCGATCTTACTGGCTTTAATTAAATTTAGGCACTCAAGAAGAAGCCGCTGAGGCTTACGATGTTGCAGCTATCAAATTTCGGGGCTTAAATGCTGTAACAAACTTCGACATTTCAAGGTACGACGTAGAAAGGATTATGGAAAGCAACACTCTTCTTTCGGGGAGATGGCTAGGAGAAACAGATTGGCTGATTCCTGCAATGATGTCTCGCTTAACAATCCTTTGAATCGTAACAATAATATAGTCTCAAATGTGTCAAAAGAGAGCAGCAGCAGCAATGTGTCTGATTGGAAAATGACCCTTTATCCGACGCCCAATCCTAAACCTGTAGAAGATTTTAAGGTTTCAAACTTCTCGGCTCCTTTCGTGGATGAGCCAGGGAAAATGAACCATTTTTCCAGTAATTCTTCGCTTGTCACAAGTTTGAGCAGTTCTAGAGACGGTAGCCCGGATAAAAAATAACGGGCTTCCGATGCATTTTCCGGTGCCTCCACCGGAAGCTAAGCTGTTTCCGGCTCAACAACAAGTTCTAACTTAAATTCTTGGATCCAATCTGCTGCCCAGATGAGGCCACAAGTTCCACTTTTTGCTGCATGGACTGACGCATCATAAAATAATCTTGACAGAGTTAATGTGGTTTGAATTTGAAGAAGCAATTGGAAGTGAGACTGGTTTAGTTTTCTTGTAGTGTTCCTAGAAGTTAAATGGCTTAAATTATGTGTAGGTTTGTTTATGCGGGGTTGAAAACTAGTGGGGCAGCCTCTGAATGAAATTATTGGGGTTTTTATCTAATGATGTTGACTACGTTAATATCCCCTTTTTGAGATTAAATGATTTTGTATCTTTTAAAATTTTGTTTTCCTTAAATTATATTGCGATTTCCCTTCCACTGGCCCTCACTATTTTTGTAACTCGGAGAACATGATACATCTAAATTAAACAGAGTCCCAACTGTATTCTTTTTCAATGGAATCACGGTCAACCAAGTCCTCGGAAAAAATTAAATGTTTGACAGGACTTTATTTTTAATGCTTTTCATTAAAATTTAAATTTTGATAGTCGAATATTATTAATGTCTGTATATACGTATATAATTAACATTTCATGTGTTTCTAACTAATAACCAGTTGATTATGAGAGAAGTAACTCAGAATCATTTATACGGAGCAAATAGTCCTCGATGTGTGACCATTTTTCAACACGTCCATACAAGTCAAATACGTGGATTGATAACGTGGGAGACTTTCAGCATATGAGCGGAATAGTCAATCAGATGACTCAATGTTAAGAATTCAAAATGTTCCAGGAGGATATCCATGTAGTTAGCTTGTACTAGTTATCAATGATATGACCATGATAGTAGAAGGATTGGAGTTTGATGGCTTAGTCGAACAAGTTTTTTAGCAGCGAAGGCAACACTAGTAGAAACACATGAGAAGACACCGATATTTCTCTGTCTTTCATATTGAGAAACCAAAGAAAAAACATTATTGATGGTAGGCAGAGGATTGAGAAGTAAGATTTGACCTCGAATATGTGTGTAAGAGTCATTGAGCCCCATAAAAAATGAGAGAACACATTCTTTCTGAAAATAATCCCGAAGATCCTTGGATCCACCGCAAGTGCATTGAGGTCTATATTCAGATAGCTCTTCCCAAAGTGTCTTTTGTGAAATATGTGCCCACAAAATCCTGATTTTGAGTATACGCGGTCCATTACTTTGTTGGAAACGATCACGATCACGTAGGTCGTTCCAAATAGCATAGGCAGAATAAGAGAGATGATACTTGCGAATCTGCTATGGAGGTAATGCCGCAGAAGAACCTGTAGGTGTAGGAATTGAGCCATCAAAAAAATCTAATTTGTTCTTGTTGGCAGATAGGGCGATAATCATCGCACGGCTCCAAGCAGGATAATTTTCACCTGTCAGGGATTGAGACACCAAGATCAGTCCAGGATTATCAGAATGGTGAGGAAAATAAGAATGGGGAGGAAAATAAGGATCCAGAACATCAACAACTACATGACGTGTTGAGAACTTAATAAATAATGATGTATCGGCTTTTTATGGTAGGAAACCCATAGCCTGAAGAGAACTAAGTAGTTTATCAAACCACACCCGTGGAGCTTGTTTAAGCCCATAGATAGCTTTGTGAAGTTAACAAACCATTGGCATGCCATTTTCTTGAACTTCAAAACCTGGAGGTTGTTGTATGTAAACCAATTCATTAAGTGAACCATTAAAGCTCTTGATACCAAGTTAAGAAAATAAATGAAGAAGGAAGAACACGTGATTTGTGGGATGAAAACTATATCTCATTTTCTGTATATTTCTTCTTTGGCTTTTACAATGGACACCATTCTCTATATATACAAGTATACAACCAATAAGATGAAAGCAAGTGTAATACAATCTGGATTGCTGTTGTAACAAAAATCCGTGGCAATATTCTATTTTAACAGATTAAGTTTTATCCTTTGTGTTCATAAAATCATGCACCTTTATTTGCATGAGTTGCATGGCACAATGGCTTGAATACACTGATGTGTATATCTTGACTAACACCATTGAAAACCTGCCACAAAGACAAATATCTAACATGGACAACCCCAGACATTACGATGAAAGTACATAAATATAAGAATATGATGAATTGATTGACAGCAGACACAAAATAACTTGACCAATTGAGTGCAGATGCCATCAAAGAGAGATCAAGTCCCTTTCAAACCACAAATCTCAAGGTGGGGTTGAAAACGGGAACTGTCTTCCAGAAATGAAGGTACACATGCGAATAAATAGAAGACATAAACTAATACAATGACACCAAACACACGATCTCCGATATCCAAATCCCAACTAGAATTCCAAAGCCCAAACACAATTATCGGGTGGGCACGAAACCGAACCGCCCAATAGACTTTGCAATCATAGCCCAACACAGCCTCCGTGACGAAGCAATCAATATGGGCAGAAAAGTGTCGCCTATACATCATCATTTTTAGTTAGGTGTGTTGGACCTGAACCGCACTTCATTCTCTCCGTGACATATTAAACATATTCTAAATTCTATATGCTTTAATCAAATGAGGATTATTTAGAGTAATTAATTTTTATTTGTTTGACATAATTACGTTGTTTCATAAAAGTAGCTCTCATCATGTTATATTAGTGTACTGATTAGAGTAGATAATTTTGATTTTTGACATAATTACGTTGTCTCGTAAAAATAGCTCTCATCTTGCTATATTAGTGTACTGATTTTATAAATAGTATCTCATATATAATATATATATTTATATTAAATCATAGTGAAATCGGGGGAATCAGTTATATATATATATATATATATACACGTGAATTTATTGTTTCCTTTTATGAATATAAAAAAATATGATTTCTTTATTACTTCTTAGAAAAAAGGAGAAAAATTTCTTTCGTAAAAATTTGGATCGTCGATTTTGCAAGTTCATTCACGAATTTCAAACTCACTCGGGAAATTTCTTCAGACGGCCAATGGCCATAAATAGATGCCTGAAGGAAGCCCTTACGACGTTCGAGTTTTGGGTGGCACTGTAAGCACGATTGGAGCTTCTTGTTTGTGGGATGTTTACAGTGTTTTGATTCTAGTTGCAATATACGATGGGTGGCAGTAAGGTAAAATTAATGTGGTTAGTTTATGCTTCATTTGGAGATATTTTATGTATTTTCACGACAATACAAATTATTTTTCTGGGTTTGTAGAAAAAATCTGATCCTAGTAGAAGTCGAGAGCTAGAATTGTCATCGTCGTTTTGCCGCAGGATTTACTCAGAGGTAGTATTTCATAATGGTTTTCTCATTCTGAATAATCGATACTCAGGATTTTTATTGACGCACTTGTTTGAGAAGAACTCATGCGGAGATGAGCAACCCTTTCAGTGATAAAATCTCCAAATTTTCGTGCAATTTTTAAAAAATCTATGTTTTACCCACACTAACTTGAAATTCCCTTAACTTGCGCACGTCCACTGTGAGTTTTTTGATATCCTGATGGGGGCGATGTTATTATTTATGGAGCCACTGTTACATTTTGGTTCATTCTTGATTTTGAAATGTAGCATTCTGCTTATGTATGCTTATTCTTCCTGTTGATTGTTTGTAATCTGTATGTTTTTGTTAATTGTCGGCTAACACAAACCACGATACTTTGGCTTTGTGTTAAGAAAGATGTGGCTATAACTACTCTCTACCAAATGCATTAAAGATTTGTATAAATCCGCAGGTGTTTACTAAATACGCATGTGTATGCAGGTAGAAGAGGTTGGATGGGAGCACCTAGTGAGGTTGGCCGAGGATTTTATGTCTCTTAGCTTTCGTGTAGAGTAAGTGTTTTTGGTTCTCAATTTATTCATGTTCTTGTGGAAGAAGAATATAAACAGCCGTGCAGTTGTGTGTGTCATGTATAAGGTCTAAATACTTTGCATCTTCTTTCCTGTCAGTTCCAATATTTCTGATTGTAAAATGTATTTTTGACATTTTATTTGTATTACAAACAATCTTCCAATTATCATAGTGGGATGTAGAAGGTATGCAGTGTACTGGGTTGACAGTTCTAGCTTGATTCTATGAGTAATTCAACCTTTGATACTATGATCCCTTGATCTAGAGAATGGTTGAGTACCAACGGAATTTGATTATCTCGGAGTTCTTTTTTTCTTTATGAGAACATATATGGCTGGTACTTTTAATGCCATAAAACATTTATAAGAACTATTCATTCACATTTTTTTGGAACAATGTTTATAGTTTTGTGTTCATCTGCTATTATTATTACTATTATCTTTGGAATTTCAATGTTATGGTAATTGTGAAAGTTTGTCTCTATCTTAAAGGGACAAAATGGGAAGAGCTCATATTCTCGACATAACATTAGATAAGGCTTATCCCAGATATTCACCTTCGGTTTCAGCGGTTAGTTGTGTGCTAATTCTTTGACATTCATAACTTCTCCAGCAATTCAGGAAACTAAATCTATATGATGTACTCAGGATGTACCTTATAACTTCAATCTACAGTGGTCTGCAAAATCGAAGTTAGAAAATGCTGTCCAGCAATTTCAAGAGGTGCCTCAAATAAATTTGTATTTCGATTGAGCCAATCCATGGTTTGAGATTGTTTCACCTATTAAATGCCAAACTGCATGATTCTTTTATCAAAATCATTTTACAATTAACGACCATGTTTCTGTGTTGTGCCCAGCATTTGAATAATCTCCAGGATTTCTGGTCGATCATGGATGACATTGATAGGTCTCTTTGGGTTATTGCTCCAAAACAGCCATCTTTGGCAGCGTCACATCGCCAAATTAACGTAGGTTGTTCTTTTTATGAGTTTCTTCAGATATCATTTACTCTTTTTGGCACTCAATCTTTTCCATTTTTAATAATCATGCTTCCGTTATTTTCCAAGGACATGATTGCTATATCGTTTTGTCTGTAAATGCGGCTGATCCACTATGCCTGCCAGAGTAAGAGTTTGTAACGAAGTATTTGATTCTTGTTTTTAGTGTATACTTTCGATTCTAACTGGATTCTAATCCTTTAGATGCCGCTTTCTTGGTCCAGATCTCAAAGTCAATTCTTTGAAGGAAATTTGGAAGAGAAATTGCAAAAGATGGTACCTTCTGAACCTCTTATAATTATTTTTTTAATGTTAAATTTGAATCTCTCTGGTGGTGGTGTTGCTATCATTATTTTTATGTCTTCTTTTCTTCTTCTGGTGAGTAGGATGAAAGACAAACCATTTCTTGAAAATCTTGCTGATGTTCTAGGCAATCAGTTGCCGCAACCTCCACATCTTCAAAAGAACGAAAACCAGATCGAGTGTGGTATTTGTTATGCGCAGTGTCTTCCTATAGGTAATTCTGCATGTGAATGTTCGATTCAAAATCTACACGTATGCATGAACTTTTGTTATGAGCACCAATCACCCCTGTTTTCTTGTTTAACATTAATACATATGTTGGAAAATAGCTAACAAATTTGCTGGTTCTTTGGGCTCTCGGTAAAGATAGTAAAGAGGGTGGAGAATTGTGGGACTTGCTTTTATCCATAAAGTGAATCAAAAGAATTTAATTGGCTTTGTAATTTTGTTGTAGATGATGAACTTGGTGCGAAGAGTGGAGGAGAGACTGATTACACTTGTGAAAATGTAAACTGTAATAGGTCCTTCCACAGTTTGTGTCTTGGGGATTGGCTCCATTCCATTACAACAACAAGGCGGTATTTATTCGAAACTCAACCAGTTGTTGCGTTTATGACAATGATAAACATGTCGACCACTATTTCAAAGCTGTGATTATAAACGTGGTCTTTAGGAGGCATACTAAAAACCATTCTATGGAAAATATGGTTCTTATTCACCTATGAGACATGAGTTTTTTGCTTGTACTAATCATGTTCAAATGATGAAAACAACTGTGTGCAGATTTTACTTTCATTGCGTGTCGATTGCTCGTCTGAATATCATACCCCATACGTTGGTTTACTTGTGCAGGTCGTTCGATGTTCTATTCGGGAACTGTCCTTACTGTTCAGATCCCATGGCAGTCAAGATAAGCACCAACAAGTAACGTCTCTCTATTCTGGGTTACACACTTGTCACTTGATGAGAACTATAGAATTGCAATGAAATACATTTTTGTGAATGGTTAAAAAACATTATATAATTTCCTTTTCAATTCATTATTGTTGTTCTTTTACTTATTCTTGGTTAAATGTCCGAATGATACCAGATCGCTAAACGAGACTGTTTTTTTTATTATCTTAATTTGGATAACAGATTCTGCAGATTAAATTATAATGTCTGACTACCAATCCCGTTCAAATGTATAGCTTTTTTTTTTGTTATCCAAAATCGATTACCTTGATGCTACTCCTAAGGGCAATCGATGCTACACCTATAGGCATTACCCATAGGAGTAGATATTACCATACACTGGAAATATTTCCAATGCATGATGGATGAGTACCCGTAGTATCAGATATTCCCCAAAACTCTAATTGAGTACGTGCAAACATTTCCAATTTATTATCCCTAACATCATATTGTCTGTATTACACAATGTGGATTGATCTCAAGAACTAAGAATTTCATGCAGCGGAATTATACACAATTGTGGTCTCCTTTAGATTGAATGACAATTGGATTAAACCCAATTATGATCACAAGTTTGAGCTTTACAGCGGAATTATACACAATTGTGGCCTCCTGTAGAACACAAAACACCAATTTATGTGGTTCGATCAAGATCAATCCACATCTACAGGAGACATCACTTTATTGATCACAAGTTTGAGATTTACAGAATTCTCACTCTTTTCACCCTTATTGATTATAATGAAAATCTCACTAGAACCTCTTAATTGCTCTTTCCGATTCATACATAAATGGAAGCTTTGAGTAATGGTGGTCAAGAAACATCTTGAGAAACGTTATATAAACAGGATGAAAGTACGGACAAACTCTACAATTTAAATGGAATACAATTACTCAAGTGGGTAAATTTCATACTATTTGCAAATTACACAGGAAATTAAATCGCTCCTATTTGCAAATTACACATGAAATTAAAATAAGGAACGAAGATATTCGAGTTGAAGTATGTGTAGAATCGTTTAGGTTGGTTTGATCACGTACGACGTAGACCAGTAATGCGTCTGTGCGTCGAGTGAAGTCCATGTATTTCGGCCATTTCACGAGAGCGAGAAGACGACCGAAGAAGACATGGCTCGAAATTATACGTAAAAACTTATAGTTCAAGAGGATTGAAGAGTATAGTCTGACCGATAGAAGTGTTGGGAGAAGATTGACACACACATTCGACCCAACTTGATTTTCTTTATTGTTCATGTAGTCTACTCTAATTAATTGAGATTAAAGACATAATTGTAGTTGTTGTATTTGCCTCTCCCTTGAAGGAAAAAGAGAACGAAAAAAACGAAATAATGGATGCCTACAAGCGGGCCACTACTTCAGCTGACAAAGTGCGTGGTCCATAATATAGCAAAATTTACACCAAAATACGGCAAATGGATTCATATGACCCTGGGCTGAAAACGTTCCATGATTGGTGCACAAGCTTGATGACTAAAAAACCAGCAACTGAAAACTAATAACAGAAAATCGTGTATTTGCCGACCAGTTCTTTAGTCAATCCTCAAATCCTACGATCTATCATTTAACTATTTCAGCATCAACTAATACGATCTGGAATATTTACATTTGGAACAAGAATGGATGCGAACTAATCTTTTCCATCTAAAAATAAAAGATTACTAGCACTAAAACCGCTTTTCCTCAAAATTGGAAGTAATATGCGGAGGAAGCATAGGTGAAACATTTTGTTGAGTGGGAGTAGGAAGTTCAGGAAAAAGCAGAAGGGGGTTGACTGTGATAGCACCCTGATTTGTTGGAAGATGTCCAATTATACCTTGCATCATACCACGACAATGCGTGATAGCACTTCCACGATGATCCCATGCACTGCTCGTTTCAACGTGATGATTCATGTTTACTTCCTGCCTACTAGCCACCGCCCATCCATTCTGTAAACCGTAACACATTTTATAAATGTCACGAGGGCTACTGTGGTGAAGTCCAAGAATATAACCACCATCTGTTTTGTCTATTGAGGACATTTGTACAATATTTTGTTGCACTTACGTTTTACCTGTTGCTGTTGCTGCTGCTGCCTAAAGTTGACCTCAAAAGATGAAGTCGACACTCCATGCTCATCATATGAAGAGACATAGCTTCTCCTGTGCGGAGATGAATAGCACAAGCCATCAGAATGTTGATCAAAGGCACCAAAACCTAAACTTGGCTGGTTGCTGTGCCATGGGTGATAGGCAGATGGGGAGAAACCGTGAGAAACGTAACAAAACGAACTTCGGTGCTCCTCTCGGCAAAAAGCAGGAGGCGGCTTCTGATTGTCTCTAGAAAGTGCTCTTGAGCTGAACTCACTTGTTTGAGGATAAAAACAAGTTGTCAATGCACCACATTGACCGCGGAATGGAGAACATAGTAATTTAGAGTATTTTTTGTGTTGCAAATCTAGTGGAGTAGACATGTTGGACAACCCAAGCGGTTTTATCCTTGTCCCTTCTTCAACAACTATTCCTTGTTTTGCTCCGAACTCTACTATTTGCTTTTCATCAAGACCTAAGCTCATAAGCAGATTCCATAGATGTGTCTGCGCTTCTCTTTGGCTGGAGATAATTTGGTCTCTCATTGCCATTTCAAACTGAAGTTCTGTGTTAGCAATTCCCTGCATAGTTGCAATATTACACGATAACGTGCGGATAAATATATTACCATAGAAGAAAAAGAAGCATAACTCAATGCAAATCAATATCCAGATATTGAAATTCATAAAGTTTAGAGGGAAACCATCTTTTTCAAATAGACAAGTAAATTTTGAGAAACAGGGGGCAAATAAGTCGAGTTTGATTGAACTTGAAAAACTTTTCTGGCTCCAGCTCAAGTATAGCTGATATCTAAATGGTTATCTTTTTACATTTTTTTAAGATTATGGTTTAATATTATAACTGTTACATATTGTCCGATAAAAATTGTTCCATAAAATTACAACATATCATATCATTTTTTCAGAAAAACTTCGCATATATAAAGCTTTTCAATAATTGCTATTTCAATTACATTATAATGTTTTATGAAAAGATAACTGAAAAATAATGAATAGTTAGTAAGTTTTCAAACTCTAGTAATGGAACTCAGCCGGGCTGTCAATCCCTAATCGACTTGCATGAAGGGAGGACACCAAAAATCTGGCCTCCATTAAATCATATATCTCTCATAAAAATCAACTGGCCAGCAGTAAATATATAAATATTTGTTTACCAGAAGTCGGTATTGACTGAGAATGCCCAAATAAGTTTTGTTTCCATTATTTTTAATGGCGTCATCTATCATATCTTGTAGTTGACATCTGCGTTTCTCATTTACTTCAACTTCCTGCATGATACAGAATAAGTTAAAAGCTTTACGCAAAAATGACAAAATATGGAAGACAATGAACACTTAGGGTAGAAGAACCTTCTGATAACTGACACCAAGCTCGTCATTGTCACGAATATTGTCAAGAATCACCTGACGCCTAGATTGCAAAGCCTGCACAACTGCCCCTTCATTTTCAATAACCTGCAATAATAAAACACAGTCCTCCAATAATATTCTCCAACTAGTATCTGCGTTCAATAACGATAAACTGGACAAAACTGGACAAAACAGGTTCTTGGAGCGTCAAAGGAGCAGAGACAAATAAACAGCCAGATTTTCAGAAACATTTGTGCTCGAATCAGTCTTATAGTCAGCAATTAATCTGGAAGGAAAAGCCACCAGTTAACCTGCTGCTTTGCAATAGCGTCATCAAGATGTTGGAGTTCTTTCCGATTACGAAGGTTAGTTTCGTCGAGTTCGATTAGAGCATTCTGCAAATTTATCCTGTCCTGGACGTTTTCACTAGTTTCTTGACTCAGTGTATTCAACCAAGATATTTCATCATCCATATCTCTTTCAGTAGGCTTGGCATTAAGTTGGGTCTCTTTTTCAGCCAACTCCTTTCTCAAACGGCTAATCTCCCCCTGCAAAGTAATGGATTTCTCATTGTATAGCAGGACTTCAGTCCCGACAAGCGAAGATTATATGAAAGATTAATTACCTGAAGATTGTCTATCATTTTTTGGTAGTCAGATACATGAGCATTGATTGTGCCTATATTTTTCTGACATATAATATTTGCTTTATCAGTGAGACAGTGACAATAACCCAAATGAACTTTATGAAATTGAGTTGAGTACAAACAAAATACGTTAACAAGCAAATCACACTTCAAGAAACTAAATTGAAAGGAGATGAAAAATATAGCAGACATCATATCAAGGACAAAATATAGTCATAAAATCATCAACGTAGCCTTTAAGAGTATGGGTAATTGATAAGAATGAGTATGACACCAGACTAATTGAAACGTGAAAGAGATTCCATGTAGGTGTAGCCAACTTCAGATAAGTATAGAATAATCATTATTAAATGAAGACAACGCTTGACACAACTGCACTAGGAAACCACCAGTTCTTTCATCTTCATATTCTCACCTGTATATGAGTTTTTATTTCCTTTGCACGATCAGCATACTTCAAAGTATTGACAGTATGGTGATACTGGTTGTCAGCAGGAGAGATAGTGGCAATCATTATTGTTTGAGAATTACCGCTCAGACCATCTTTAAGAATCCGTGTCAACTTACTGAGAAAAAATCAGATTTCCTAAGCTATCAGCAATCAGAGCATTCATCATGAATAGGAAACATGTTGTACTTGCACACAAAATAACAAATAAATAGAAATGGAGGAATGGAAGGGGGTGGAGAGAGAGAGAGAGAGAGAGAGAGAGAGAGAGAGAGAGAGAGAGAGAGAGAGAGACCTATTGCGGTATGGAACATAAGCTAGGCCCTTCTTCTGTTGCTTTCCCAAAGCATTAATGCAATTTGCCAAAGCAAGAAGCGATCGGTTTATATTGGCACCATCTCTCAATTTTTGGCCCCCACTATTTGTCTCAGATGCTCGTTCACTGCATTGCGATTTTCACACATTGGTGCTCAATATCTTTAAGAGAAGCATACTGAAACTGTTTGCAAGAAATACCCAACAGAACACAAACCTGCCAGCAAGATCCACCAGTGCAAGTTTTCCTCTGATAACCTGAGTGGGATATCTCTTTTGCTGTTTCTTGTCACGTTTATTTCCAAAACTGCATGGGAACTGTCAAGAAAATATTGTAAATACATCATATCATGCTAAAAGGTTGGCCATCTCAAGAACATCATTTGTGCTAGTGGTAATGTACTTGTAGCAGCTGAAGACATGTTGCATTGCATTTAGCACTACCAACATATTTCTTTTTATATTTTAAATTTAACAATACTTAATATAGTATCACTGATAAATCATTAATAGATAATAGAGCAGATGAAAAGCTGCGAAAAGGAAGCCGAGGGGTTGATTAAGTACATTAGTGCACAACAACAGATTATTCAATACAATTTTCAAACCATGGGATGTGAACTAGAAGGGAAAGTAGTGTATACAAAGACATAGCTTCATACAAAGCATATAAAATGACTTTTAAAAGACATCTAAATTTTAAAATACAGTATTCGCTTTTAAAGAACGTCTCCATTCTTAAATCTGAGGCAGCATAGTTAGTAGCCAGGGTTGGAAAAGTATTAGAACTAGTAAACAAAAGTTGAAATCACGCACCGAGAAGAAGTTTCATTGACCCCTGTGCTTTCGGTTTTACGTCTACTATTCCCCAAGTTCAAAAGTTCAAGAATCTTAACAGCTGAGTTCACCTGTGACATGCAGCAACAACATTAAGGACTGAAAATGCTTATTTATCTCCACAAATTTTATGGCTGCATATTAAGGATAAAACATTAACCATGTCTCAAATAACTTTCCATCAGCATTATTCAAGCATATGAAGTTTTAAAAATGTTTCCGATGAATCAACCATAAAACTTGGTAATTTCTACAGAAATAGGATAAATGACCTTGATACTTCTAAGGCCAGCAACAATTATTCCTTGCTCTGGATCCTCCCTCAGTTCCAAGTGACCTGATGATTTCTCTCAAGCAAGTCATAGATGACCTGCAGGAAGTAAGCCAAATACACAGAGATTTTGAAGCCAATCAATTATCAAAACCAAAATTTTATCCAAGTAAACAAGCTAATGGACCTACCTCATTGTATACTTCCAGGTATGAACAAGAAACTTCAAAATCATCAGAGGTGTTGTCTTTCTCAATTAGATCAAAAATGGTATTGAGACTGAGAACCATAAGTCCAGGATCAGATCGAGTTCCAACCATTGAGTATGTTTTGCCACTGCATAAGTTTTAAATAATAGCTTAAAGGACGCAATGGAATTTGAATTCCTTTCTGACGTATGACAAAATTCTAGCAAACATTTTTCTAATTATAATTTCACATGAATTTAGTCTAGTGTGCTGTCTTGAATGCATAATAACCGTTCACACATGGTTCACAGTGACTTAAAAACTATAGGTTGACGTGCGTTAAGAGAGAGATAAGTTAACAAGCAAAAACTATCAGCTTTGCAGTACTAACAATCCATGGCTATCAGGCCCATCAGTGAGACAGCAAGTGTCAAAAGTAAACATCGCTTGCTTTTACTTAGCTTGGAAGGTACAATAAAACCTTTTACAGCACA
>CAJQUN010002275.1:0-29451 GCA_907163345.1 Haberlea rhodopensis | reverse complement strand
TAACACAATAGCTCATAAGCTTGCATCTCATGTAGTTACTTATTGTTCATTGCCTAATAGTTTTGACAATATATATATATATATATATATATATATATATATATATATATATATATATGACATGCATGTAAATTAGGAGAGTGTTAGGTCACTAATGCCAACTGAAGAAATATTTGTTTTTTTAAAATGTTTTCAATTTGTAGCATTCAAACTTGTTCAAAAGTTCGAGTTCATGAAAAGGACAGAATCAATTGTAACATACGTATGTAAAATCTACTACATGTTTCAGGTTGTATTCTTGTTGTAAAATTATAATCGGTATAATTTAATGATATGTGTTATAAACATAAATATGTGGGTCTTAGCCAGTTGTCGAGAATGACAAGTGGAGAAGTCGCACTCGACAACTTGAAAAATAAGAATAAGAACGAAATTTGAATTCAAAGGTCGTTCCATATTGAAGTTAGTGTCTGGACAGGAAATGTCTTCGAATTGATAATTTGTGTCCATCATCATGTACATTGAGTTAATTTCAATATGATAAAAATTTCAGAAGTGATCCTCGATTTCCTGTATTATCAATCGTTATATTAATATTTAAAAAAAAACAAATAAGAATTAATGAGGAAACTTAATTTCTGGGTTGATTTGATTTTTGATAATATATTATATAAGAATTTAATTTTAAAGCAATATTGAAATTAGGTTTCGATTAACTAGTATCCGGTTGCTTTTATACACGTGTGGGGAAAAACTTCTATAATTAAATAATAAATAAAGAATTGAAATTTAAATATTTTAATTAATTCGTTCATTAAAACTCTGTAATAGTAATATATTTGGTAATAATGGGTTCTAGGATACCCTGTGTAAAATCCACATTCAAATTCACAAGAGGTACAACCAAGAGTACAAGAGATTTAATCAAGAATTTTTTGAATTTGCATCTAATTTTTGAGAAGAAATTAATTTTACTATGTCAAATATATCAAAATGTCTCAAAATCCAAAAAAAAAATCAAAAAAAAATACCATATCAGTAATTGACTTCTATTTTATTATTTTATGCTACTTCTATTTATTTTATAGTGAAAGTGATAATCATGACATCCTAGACAACATGGTTTGAGGAGATTTGAGTTGGCTCTAGTGGTCCCTGCTCACTTCAGATCTCAGTCTTGTGATTCAGTTCCGACTTACTATACCAATAGCCAAATCAGTATGCTTTGTATTAGGTTGTCTTAGTATTTGTACATGTTTGATAATTGTTTTGTCAGTGTTTTATCGGTTGATTGTCCATGTCTTGTGAGCTTCGATTAATTCGTTATACATGTTGATCTATTAATATAATTCTTGTTTACGGGAAAAAAAAGTGATAATAACGGTCAATATACGGCTCCGGCCATAATTTGTCCGGATAAGTTAAACAATCACAAGCTGTTAAGAGTGTTGTGTCCGGCCCACATCGGTCGGCACCAGCATTTTTAAGAACTGAGCCCACCATTTGCCAATTTCCATACTTTTTCAAATTGAGAGAAATTTAATTTTTGAAGAATACTTTTTCAAATTTTTATTTCACACACACTATATATATTTTGATGTGGTGGAGACTGTTATCATATCGAAAAAAAATCAGTTCGGTCTAATACTTACGAACCTATTAAGAAAAAGTGTCACCTCAGCTCAGGTCACATCGACCACACATCGGTCAATACATGCGTAAATCACTGAGATAATCTAGCACTCGGTCAAAGCCACGATATGACAAGTATGAATGTCCCGCAGAAGAGAAAGAACGACATGTATTAGTGCTAGGCGACAATTACGGCAAGACAAAGGCACATCGTGTGCAGTCAGGTTAATGTCCAGACGATAATTATGGAAGGACGGTGCACAGATCAGAGCAGTTAGTCATGAGGATCATAGTCCGGGATTCATGGTCAATATTCAGGAAAATTCCCCTACACATACTAGTATTCAGCAAATAGAAAAGTCATGGATTGCTTCAAAAAAACTAATATACATACACACCAGGTTCTTCAATATTTTAACGCTGATGATATATAAATTTATTGATTGTCGAACCATTTATTTTCTGAGCTAACTAACTTGATGGTCAGAGTGAAAAGCCACGTCGAGCAACCACCTCGACGCTAATCTAACCATTTGTTCTCAGGATTTTTCACTTCGGAGGTTCTGATAGGACAACGAGAAGAATTGTTGCTCAAACTCGTGTGATCTAGAATCTTACAAGGACATCACATATATAAGTTTATTTATTTATGTATAATATAATAATAATATATAAATACAAATACTCGAAACTAAATAAGTTTGACAAATATAAGATTGAATGAATAGTGAGCCATGAAGAATATCCTTACTCTAAACTATATTATATGCAACAGGATTGATCAGGTTGTTGCGTTATTTTGTACCCACTATGCAACTTGAACCCAAATAAATAATAGAAAGATTCACACGTAACGACTACTACCAAGTTCGAATAATATAGTCCTCTCCTAAAATTTATAAAATTTACGTTTTACATTTATCATTTCATATCCACATGTATCCAAATTAATTATTGTGTTTTGGATTATTTATTTTAAAACTTTAGAATAATATATTTGTGCCTTATTATGTTCAAAAATTTGATTTTAAACAAAATCATCAAAGTTGATGATATCAAATAAAAAACAGCATAAATAAACTTCAATTTAATATAAATTGTCATCGTTAGCAGCCAACTCAATTATTTACAAGTGTGTTTCAGACGAGGAAAACCTGATTCGAAAGTTTACATAACGAAAACATGTCTGCAAGTGTTTGTTGATGCAAAGCTGAAACAGCAAAAAGAGAGATTGCAGCAGCTGTGGCATATTGGTCATAACTCTCAGCTCGCTTATTGAAACGGAACGATTCAATATGTGTTGGAAAGATAAGACAAGGATCTACAAATCATATTTAGAAGTCAAGACTGAATCGAAAATTAAGATGGTCAAAAAGCTTCTGCAAAAAACTTAAATTGGAAGTTGCAACAAATCCAAATGAATCTCGTATTGTGCAGGCGAAATTAGTAAACTTGCAGCATGTGTATCGTCTTGTATTTTGGGCATATCTCTATCATACAAACTTGAAATCGCGCTTGATTACATGGAAAGCTAAAAGAAAGGGCTACAACTTTCATGTTGATCATTTTACCCAGAAATCAACGAATCAAGAGTCATAATCAAGATAACAGAACAGTAGACTTCGGACAACAAGGTTGGCAGCATACCTACCTATCAGATCTATTATAAGTAGACTTACTCTACGGACCTCTTCAAGCAGAACTACTGTACAGATCCTCTATCGGATCCTTGCAAGTAGACTGTCCTACTGGATTAGTTGCAAGTCGACTACCCTACCGGATTCCTTGCACAGTATACTACTCTACCGGATTTCTTGCAAGTAGACATACCCTACCAGAGTCCTTGCAAGTAGACCTACATATTGGACCAAAATAGCAGACTTCCAGAAACCAAAATATGATTGTTGCAAGCTCGGGAGGAAACTTACCAAAACTCTCCCAATGGCTATATTCTTGTATCTAACGTATATATCATTATTTGTGACTATAATAACAAGACATGTAAGCTCAAAAACAAGTGATTTAAGATCAATCCAGCATTCCAGTGCAAAACACACTTGGAATTCAAAATGGGGAACTTCAAAGACAACCTTTCTAACGCATATTCAGTCATACCGGCATGGCCCCACTGATTTGCTTTCATGGAATTGGATCCTCGGAGAATAGATCAACTGAGTCTCTTTCCTGGTCTCACTAGGTATGAAACCGCACTCTTCTAAATGGAGAGCATACCCCAGATTCTTAGGCACATTTCCTTGTTGTATCAGATTCATTCAGGGATCATTTGTGTCTTATAATACTCTATTCTTTGTATTGAGTGCTTAAATAGAAAAGTGAATATCATTGTAAAGTTGGTGATTTATTACAATTGGGTGAGGTCTTTCCATGTGAGACGTTAAAAAACATGCTCTTTGTGATCTGTGTGAGCTAGGAGTTAAGCTATATTTGTGGCATTACCTAATTGGGTTGTACAAATTTGATATAAAACAAATCTTCTAGTGTATCCTTCCTGTAAATGAAAAATGTGAGAAAATAGAAGGATTACAACACTTTCGAACTTCCATAAACAAGTACTTATGTATTTACTTTTATATCAAGATATTAATTAACTTGATATTCACTTTTCTATTTAATCCTTCCGTATACTTGTTTATTTGCAAGTCATAAATTTCATGTGAAACAAATTCATTCCCAAAAATTTAACATATCAAGATATATAATAAATTTGACATATTATGATATATACATGTCAGCTGGGCTTTACTAAAGGGCTAGATCTGAGAACAGTTCGAAGACTAAATGCCTTTAAGAGGCCCAATATAGGTGATCGGTGTTGACTAACTGATTTGGACAGGCCATGTTGAAGAGGCTTTGTTAAATGGCCTAAAATGGGTTCATTATTTAAAGACTAGTTCAACTCAGGCCCAATAATAGAATTGTGATTAACTAAACATATACATGTGCATCTATTCTCTTTTTATGATGCTGTAAAAAAAATTATATTATCTGATATTTTTAATGCAATAAAACGATAAGACATTAGCCCTAAACACGTTAACAAAATAAATTATTTTAAAATCATAATTTATGTATCTTTGGAGCATATGATAAGGTAAGGAAGTTATCATTGTAATTTATGTATCTTTGGAGCATATGACAAGGTAAGGAAGTCGTCATTGTATTAACACTTCAATATTCAGGCCTTTTGATGCCCGCCTTTAAGGAGAGATGTCATTGAAGACAGCTATACCATAATATATTGTGTGTGCATAAAACACACACTAAATATGTGATGTAGATGCCCTCAACATATATCAAATGTGAAATATAGATGTTTCAAGGGCACCGCCCTTAAAAGCTGGCAACAACACCATTCAATATTTGATAGGTCAACTACATAACTTGTATGACAAAAAAAAGGGTAGATAGAACAAGACCTAATATCATTTCAATGTTAGTAAATAATAATAAAATAATAATAGATTCATTTAAAACCGACCATCTATTTATTTCAGAATATGACATGTGTACTATCATATCGACACTTGAAACCGACCATCTATTATTTCGGTGCCTGTTATTTTCCTCAATTTGGAAATTTTCTTTTTAATCAATGATTTAAAATGATTCATATATCAATTTATATATTTTGTTATTTAAAAGATATCGTGTTTTAATAGTAAGTTGGTGTATAAATTATATGGGTGACTCAAATTTTTGAAAACCTTAGGCAAAATATAAAGATGAGGAATCTACTAAAAACTAATAATAATAAAGTGAATGTTAACTAAAAAACTTACTTATCGCTTTTTTGATTTAAAGTACTTATTAACTTTTGCATTAAAGTTTAGCCAATAAGTCATTTTCGATTGCTAGAATTGCTAATCCATTTAATCATCTTGAGACATAATTGTTCGTAAATAACTTTTTATGATTTTAGTTTTGAAAAAGTCTTTATGCAGATTCAACTGTAAATAATATAGTAAGTAATATTTTATATAATTTTTGGGATCGGGTGTGCAGATAGAAGGGGGTTGAATATTTGCGCAAGTTCTGCCTAGCTATTTTAAAATCTGCCTCAATCGTGTTACCAACCAAAAGATATGTTCTTAGACTGATCGGTCGAATAACTGAAGATTAGTGCATAATGACTCGATCGGTACAACGAATAAGTTGACCTGATGACAAGTTATAAAGATGAGGAATCTCCGTAGGCTCTTTGTTTCTTCATATAGGTTCACTCTACTCCTTTGGTGCTCATTCTTCGTGGCGGCTGTGGTTGTGTGGCCACCCAGCCCAGCCCCTCGCAATGAGTGGTTTTTGGGGATGTTCGGTGTTGGGAGAATGCCGGACTTTCCATTGCTTGCGTCGCTTAGTTAGTGTCATATCTCCCTTTTTGGTTGCATTTCTATAATCTAACAATTATTACTATTGTATTGTTATTGTGCTTGTTAGTCTTGTTGATGGGTCGGAACTTGTGGGGTCCTCGTTACTTAATTCATTATATCAGTTCATTATACATATGTGAGTCAGAATTAAGTAAACATACACTAATTAAGAGTTTAGTTATGTAGGTTGTTACAACTTAACAAAAACCATGTCAATAATACAATCCTATATACAGCAAAACAACCTAAATCAACCTCACTAAGCAGTGGTTCAGCTCGCAGCGGAAAACGACTCACAATCCCGTTCTCCCACGTCTATGAGTCCCTACAGAAACAATCATACAACATGAGTATAGATATAAAAATCATCCCATGCGATATCAATACAAACATAAACGATAAAGCACTATAAACATCAAATGTGATTGTTCTGTATCATGCATCATCAAATGCAATTATGTCATGACATGTCTCATCTCATCTCCTGTTATAACCAGACCAATATGATATGCCTATTTAGCTCAATAGCCTCAATAGTCAGTGGACCTCCTCACATCTTCATATAGCAGCTCATACCATAGTACTGTTCGTACATGTTATAACAGCCAGAGCATATACCCAACCGGCGTATATCTCTCATGCCAAAGCATATGTAGTATACTTATCGTGGCAACAATCACAGCCAAAGCATATACCCACCCAACACTGGCATATCTATCGTGGCACTGATCTCAGCCAAAGCATATACTACACATCTATCGTGGCATCCATCTCAACAATGTATATCATGAATGCACATGCATATGATACACTAATCATATGATACATGCTCACATCATCATCAAAACCATATCATATACTCGTACGTCAAAACGTACCTGTTCCGCGATAAAAAACGATATAAATTAGGCGTTCTGTATATGCCTCTAATCCGCGTTGTCCCGTCCCCTGTGATGATACAGAAACCATACAATATAACAATAACATGGACCGAGGACAATTACAAACCAAATTATGTTATCATAAAATCAATTCTAAAAATAAACATTTTTCAAAAATCTGACCCTGGCGATCGATCGCCACATTTCACCGATCGATCGCATATTGTTCTGTTCCATCGCGATCGATCGCCACTATCTCGCGATCGATAGCAAAGTGTTCTGTTTCCTCGTTTCGATCGATCGTCATATTTCACCGATCGATCGCCATGCATAACCGCTTATTTGCTCTGTTACGCCTGTCTGTTCTCGGCGATCGATCGGCACAAGCTCGCGATCGATCGATCGCCGATGTCCAAAAAATTCAGAACATGGCGATTTTGAGCTTATCTCCATGGTGGATCTCCTACAACTCGAATTCAACATTTAACCATGTTTCATACAATCTCTAGTAACATATAAACATGTTTCTCTCATCATACAACTCAATTCTTTGCATGATAACAAGTCTCAATTCAAAGCATACAAAATAGTAACCACATGCTTCAAGTTTCCATCAACTAATTCCATATACATCATATGCTATACAATTCTTACCAAGAAATGATGAAGTCACTTCACTTAACTTCCTAGCTTGATTACCAAGTGAATTCCAAGCAAAAGATGGAAAGAAGAAGCAAAGAGGTTGAAGAGGGTTTTGTAGAGATTTGTAGGTGAGAAATGGTGTAAGTAGTGTATCAAATCTGATTTTATCTTGAAATAAGCTCTCTTAATTCAAACTCATACTCACATGAAATGTTACTCACACACACACACCATATTCCAATGCAAACTCAAATGCAAATCACCCTCAAATGCATGGTAAATGTAAGGAACATCCCACTATATGATGTAATTCCATATTTAATTCCATAAATCATATGTTTATGTTATGAACTCATTTCTTTGTTCTCACATGTATTTTATTTTCAGTGAGGTTCCATTCATACATGGTTTACTCCTACTCGGTTCAATCCGAACCCGAGTCCATATCATACTGTAATTAATCATAATTACACCATAAATTATAACACATGTATATGTCAGATCGAGGCATGACAGAACTTCTCCTTGTTGCTCTGGCCATTTGCCTGCAAGATTGTGTTGGTTGTACATGGGTTGTTGTTTCTTGTCTGTCCTATGTGTTTTTATTTTCTATCTTGCCTTTTTGTATTGTGGAGGTGTTCATGAATTGAATGCTTGTAACTCCGTTGACTTCTGGTGCGTAGCTACGTTTATCTGGGTTTCATGGGCCATTCGTTACTGTTCGTGGGTTGTTGGATTTCTGTGAGAGATTTGGAGACGAGAGCTCGTTCAGTTGTTTGCCCTTTATCAGTTTCTGCTTCTCGTGTTTCCTTCTTTGTACCTTCTTATATGATGGAAGACAATTCTTTTGCTCCTCCTTACCTTGGGGTTTGAGGGGATCTGGATCGGCTAAGTCATGGTCAAGGTGTGTTGAGAAGTTTCGGTGGTGATTCCTGTCACCATCTCACATCTATCACCGCTCCTTGCTACATGTGGATTGGTAAGTGTCAATTAGCGCGAATGTATTCGCCGTTTATTTCGGGTGTATTGTCTGTGTTTGGGTGTTTATGATTGGATGTCGATGTAAACAATTTGTTCTCTTAATATATTACATGTTTATTTTATTTTTTTTAAAAAAAACTCTCACTCTCAACAAAGAAAATCTCACATAATATAATATATTGGCCTAGTTAGTGACCAGATTGTAATAATTGATGTGGTTAAGATAGCAATACTTTTCTTAGCGTGCAGCTTAACTTTGTCTAACTGAAAAAACAAAAAATTAACTTAGCATATGTCTTGTGTGGTGTCCATACATGCACCGGACATGTATATGTGCCATAGATAGCATCGATACTTATGGGCACGTAGCTCGAATATAATGTCGAGCACATATTCAATTGAAGCATATCATTCTATCTTGGTAATGGCATATCATCATCCAAGCTTCGTACTACACGAAAAATCTCTCTCCCATATAGCATATTGAAAGCCAAGCAGCCGATGTCCGGTATAAAATAACACTTTCGGTGTATGATAATATCCACTTCTGGTATAAAGACCTATAAAACAAACCAATAAATGCCCGGATATAGCACCTACATTTATAAATAAAGGCCCAAAAACAATAATATTTACTCGCAAAATTAGTTTATGTTATGAAATATGTTCATAACAATTAATGCAATATTAATGCATTTGTGAAACGCAAGATTAGTAAATATTCATAGTTGTTATGAAACGTATATTCGATGTCAATTTACCTTCCACATTCCATCCAATGTAACTCATTACCTATAAATAGAGGCTTAAAAGTAAAATGAAAATATATGAAAAGCTCTCTAAATTTCCCGCTCTAATTGGTCTCTATATATAAAATACTAGTATTTTATAACACGTTATCAGCACGAATCTCTAGCCAACTTGTGTAAGTGTGTAAATTTATTTGTTTTCTTGATTTTAATTACATTATGACTTATCTTACAAAACTCGAGTTTGTTGCTCTTGATATCACTGGAAAGAATTATCTATCATGTGTACTAGATGCTGAAATTCATCTAGAGGCAAATGGTCTTGGAGAAACCATCAAAGAAGAAAGTATATCCACAGATCAAGAAAATGATAAATCAATGATCTTCCCCCGTCACCACCTTGATGAAGGGTTAAAAACAGATTATCTGATGTTAAATGATCCATTTGCCTTGTGGACTAGTTTGAATGACATATATGAACACCAAAAAATGGTTATTCTTCCCAAAGCTCGTTATGAGTGGATGCACTTACGCTTGCAAGATTTTAAAACTGTGAGTGAGTATAATTCAGCAATTTTCAGAATCAGTTCAAAGTTGAAATTATGTGGGGAAAATGTAATTGATGAGGATTTATTGGAGAAAAAATTCTCCACTTTTTACGCATAGAATGTGCTGCTGCAGCAGCAATATCGTGAAAAGGGTTTCAAAAATATTTTGATTTGATCTTGTCTCTGTTGATGAACAAAAATAATGAGCTTTTGTTGAAAAAATCACGAGGCTCGTCCAACTGGTGCTGCTCAATTTCCTAAGCAAATGCGACAGCTATGCGATATAATAATGAACAAAACCGAGGCCGAGGTCGTGATTGTGGTCGAAACCCTTACAATAATAATCGTCGTGGTGGCCATATCAAAAGTATTAAGCACCACCAGAAGTGGGAATGTAACAATAAACGTTACAATAATAATCGTGGTGTTATCTCAAAAATATTACACATCATCAGAAGTGGGAGCATAATATGATAAAGATGTAAACCAAAATAAAAGGGAGGAGAATAAGTGCTATCGTGTGTGCATGAATGCCCCTGGACTCGTACTTGTAGTACACAAAAGCATCTTATTGATATCAATCAAGAATCATTGAAGAAAAAAGAAAAAGAGAAAAATGATAGAGACAAATTTCAATAGCAAAGATATTAATCTTGACCATAATTCTGTTGATAATGGCCTTAATGATTTTACTTCTTTAAATGTTGCTGATTCTTTGTCAATCATCCTAAAGGTGATACTAGTCATGAAAATGCTTAAGAATTTTCATTTTATGTTTGTAAATAAATATTTATAATAAATGTTTATTGTCAATATTTCTTTTATTATATAAATATTTTATTTATCATAAAAAGAAGAAGAAAAAACCTCAATTTGAAATTTTATTTTTTTTGAAGAAAATGGACGTTTCAATGATCATTGGCAAAGAATTATGTTTGGCAGATAATGCAAAATACAACTCTATACTTGTGATGACCAGAGATTATAGATGTTAATCCGGAGTTTCCGGTAGTGTTAATAACCATAAAGTTGTTTTACGTGGCAACTTGGAGTTTAATCGCGGTGTTGGGCCTTCTGGGCTCATTTATTTGGGTAGTTGGATTGTTGGATCCCGAGGTGAGATTGAGTATTCTCATTACGGTGAAAAATCTAAGAGTTGGGTTTTAGTGTGACTCGGAATCTCGGGTGCTTTGTGTGTGGGCACCGGTAGGGGTTTTTGAGTTAGAGAGAGAGTTTTGAAAACAGATGATTTGAATGAATCATGATGTATTTGTGGGGCTATTAGTATTTCGGGGTATTTTTGCTATAAATACCAATTGAACCCGAGATTTTAATTATCGGAACCATTTTCCTCACCTTCCATCTCTCTCCTCGCGCACGCTGATTTTCCCGATCCCCTTGACCCACGCAGCTTCAAGCGCGCGCCCGCCGCCGTCCGGCGCGTCTGACCCGCCGCCGGCTTCGTCTCGTCCAGGTGCTCCTTTCTATACCGGCAATTCGAAGTTTGGTCACGATTTGAGTTCGGATTTATGCAGAAAGCGGCTAGGGTTCGAACTGGAATTCTGTCCGATTTTGGGGCTCGATTTTGGTACGATTTTGGGGCTTTTATTCTGGTATTTTTGGGGGTTTTTGTGCTGTTGTTGGGTCGATAATTTCAGACTTTGAAGTTCAAATTTTTGTTGCTTAATGGTTCGAATTTCAGTGCTGGTTGCGTGAAGTTTGGGTTCGAAAATGGGGGTTTGGCAGTGTGGGGCGATTATTCATGTTTGTTGATTGATTAATTCATGTTTTAGATGAATTATGGTGATTATTTGAGTTCGAATTGTTATGATAGGGTTCAAATTATTGAAGGTGTTCTTGAGCAATTTTGATAATGGTTGATTGTCGTGTGTTGACAATATTTTGAGGGTTATGTGTGTGCTCGAGCATGGGTTGCATGTTCGTAAATAATTGTGAATTATTTATCGTGTTAGCACATCGTTCCTCGGGGCATGGAACTCGAGCAAGGTTTGGCTCAGACTTCGGAGATTTAAGGTACGTGCGAGACTACGAGCATTACTTTATATGTGAGCATTTGTGAAATGCATAATGTGTTTTAATTGCATTAGATGGTTGTGAGTATGGCTATATATATATGTGTTGATATGACTATGGAACGACCTAGTCTTGGCATCGCTGCCACAAGTGTGAGTAATACCAGAGTAGCATAACCTTACATGAGACATGGGGTACTGGGTTTATATGACTATTGTAGGGCATTCGAGATGCCTGAGATGATCGTGGAATGGAATATGTGTTCATTATAAGACATGTGAGATATCTAAGTATAATGGAGAATTGATAAAATAAATGTTAGGCATTTGAGCTATCTGTGATTGGTAGCAAAGTCGAAAAATCAGCATTAGATATCGAGATATCTATATTTGTATGTATAATGAATTTGGAATCATTAATTATTGATACTTGAGAACCAGGCATGCTACGAGTTAAATCAATGTGTTGATTACTGATTTTTGAGATTTGATGAGCTTGATGATTGTGAGAACAGGGACAGTACACGGAATCCCGGATGAGGACGTTGCCATCCAGGGAGTATCATTTAAAATTCATTAGTATTTACTTCGTTTGTTGTAAATTATGAATTTCATTATTGTGATTATGGGATTTGGTGTATTGGTATGCTCACCCCGTTGGGGGCTGTCTCTGTTGGGACAGGTGAACAGGTACATCGATGGCTTTGGAGTTGAGCTCGAGCTGTTGATTGGATGTACTCCCAGGATGTGGTACCAGGGCTTGATGGAGCACGGTATCGTATAGAGTACTTATATACACCGAGGTTTATATACACATTTATGATGCTCGCATGTGAGCACGGATATCCTTGTATATGGGTTGTATATAAAGGCATGAGCATTTCTCTCTTTCATCATATGTTTGCATGCAATTAGTGCTAGAATTGCTAAATATTTGAGAGCCATTAGAGTATTATGCGGGTGTTGAAAACCCACTTTAGTTGTGTCTATTGTGTGGTGTCTTCCCTGGCCGGGAATTATGTATGTTTGTGCTTTCATTTCGGGATAGCTCTATTTATGGGGAGACTCTGCCCAAATTTTTATAAAAGTCAACAATGTAAAAGTGGTGTATGAAGCGATGGTAATGGGCGAATTCTATGAGTCTATTTGTTGTTAGGATGATGATCTTATAACATGGCATATTAAAGAAAATTTTGTGATTGCCATTCAATGGTAAATCATCATTTGAGTTTCCCGATTGATTTTTATTGAAAGCATGTGCCACACATAGTGGTTAGTACACTAATCAAGGGTTAAGGGCTTGGGGTCCTTACAATACTTAAGGGTAAGAGATATTGCTCATATCTAATAATGAAAGAAGCTCGTGTTAGTACCATATCTGGTAATGCAAAATTAATTGAAGGCTCCGGAAGAACAACTATAATTTTGCCTGGATGAACACAATTTTGCATTGATAATGCGTTATTTTGGTCAATGTCTCAAAAACTTATTGAGCTTTAAAGACCTTCATAAAATGAATATCATATTGAGACTAAAAGTGAAGATAATAATGAATACTTGTATATTACAAGTATTAGTTTTGGAAAGAAAGTTGCGTTGGAAAAACTACCTTCTTATTCTCTCTGGATTATATTACACATATATAACTAAAATTGAAATATATGCAACCAGAAGTTTACTGATCATAATGATTTTATCATTTGGCATGATCGGTTGGCTCATCCCGGTTCTATAATGATGAGAAGAATATTAGAGAATTCACGTGATCATTCATTGAAGAGCCAGAAGATTCTTCAATCCAATGAATTCTCATGTGCAGCATGTTCTCAAGGCAAGTTAATCATAAGGACGTCATCGATAAAAATAAAACGGAATCTCCTGCATTTTTAGAACGCATACATGTGGATATTTGTGGGCCTATTCACCCACCTTGTAGACCTATATTTCTATGATTTTAATGATTTTAATTGATCATCAACGAGATGGTCACATGTATGCTACCTATTATCAACTCGCAACTTGGCATTTGCAAAATTACTTGAGGGGTTATTTCGGTTACGAGCACATTTTCAGATTATATACTATAAAAAATTTGTCTTGATAATACTGGTGAATTTACATCACAATATTTTAATGATTATTGTATGTCTGTTGGAATAATTGTTGAACATCCTGTCGCTTATGTTCATACACAAAACGATCTTCCAGAATCGTTTATTAAGCGTCTTAAATTGATTGCACGACCATTGCTCATGAGAGCTAAACTCCCACTATCTGCGTGGGGGACATGCTATTTTGCATGCAGCTGCATTAAGTCACATAAGGCCAATTAATTATCATGAATATTCTCCCCAACAATGGTTTTTAGTTAGGAACCGAACATTTCCATCTTAGAATTTTTATGTGCAGTTTATGTTCCAATTGTTCCACACAAACGCATAAAGATCGGACCTCAAATGAGATTGTGAATATATGTTGGGTATGAATCACCTTCTATAATAAAATATCTCTTGAGCCAAAAACTGGAGATTTATTTACTGCTTGTTTTGCTGATTATCATTTTGATGAATCATTTGTCACAACATTGGGGGAGAAAATAAACAGTCGGTTGATAAAATTATGTGAAATGAATTGTCATTATTGATCCTCACACAAGACAATGTGAACTGAAAGTTCAAAAGATAATTCATTTGCAACAGTTAGCGAATCAATTGCCAGATGCTTTTCTGACCTAAAGACGTGTGACCAAGTCACATGTACCGACTGTTAATGCTCCGGTTTGAATAATTAATGTCCCTGAAGGACCTTCTACCATTATTAGTAAATTAAAGGCGCCTATGAACATGGTAGACCAGTCGGTTCTAAGGATAAAAAGATCCTCGAAAATGAAAAGAAGCTAATAATGAAGATAGTAAAATCGAGGCAATTGAAAATCCAGAAGAATTTTCAAAATCAAAAACTCTTGAAGAGTTTCCAGACATGACAAATAATAAACTTCCAGAAGAAGTTCAGATACCTGAAAATTTTAATAATAATGAGATCTCAATAAATTATGTCATGACTGAGAAAAGATGGAACAAATATACAACTAATGTTGATGATAATTTGCATATACTACAACAATTACTATTATGAATGAGAACGAGGATCATGAACCAAAATATGAGAATGCAGACTTAGAAATGATTGACAAATATGGAAAGATGCAATTCAAACAGAGTTGGATTCGATGGCAAAATATTATGTTTTCGGACCAGTAATACGCACACCTGAAGATGTGCAACCAGTTGGTTAAAATTGGTTTTTGTATGAAAACGAAATGAGAAAAATGAAATTGTGCGGTATAAGGCACGACTTGTTGCACAGGTTTTTCCCAAAGACCTGGTATTGATTATGAGGAGACATTCTCCTTTGGTGGATGCAACAACTTTTCGTTATTTGCTTAATCTGATAGCAAATGAACAACTTGAAATGCGTCTTATGGATGCGCATATTTGTATGGCTCACTTGATAATGACATTTATATTAAAATTCCTGCAATTTAAAATTACCTAAGGGACATGACCACGGCTCTAGAGAACTTACTCGATCAAATTGTATAAATCGATATATGGCTTGAAACAAGCTGGACGCATGTGGTATAATCGCTTTGGTGAATCCTTGATGAAACAAGGCTATGATGAATAATCCTATGTCCATGCGTTTTTATTAAGAGGTCTGAAACTGAGTTTGCAATCATTGCAATATGTTGATGATTTAAATATTATTAGGACTCCTTAAGAGGTCAAGATAGCTACGGATTATTTGAAGCAATAATTTGAAATGAAAGATCTTGGAAAGACAACATTTTGCCTCGGCTTCCAAATTGAGCACTTAGAAAATGATATCTTATTACATCAGTATTCTTATACAGCTAAAATGCTTAAAGGATTCTATATGGATAAAGCACATCCACTGAGCACAACTATGGTTGTAAGATCACTTGTTGTGCACAAAGATCCTTTTCGACCTCATGAAAATAATGAACAACTACTTGGCCCAGAAGTACCATATCTTAGTGCTATTGGATCATTAATGTATCTGCTAGTCATACACACCCTGATATATCATTTGTTGTGAATCTGCTAGCAAGATATATTCTTCACCTACACGAAGACATCGGAATGTTGTTAACATATATTTTGCTATCTTCAAGGAACGATGGAGATGGGTCTTTATTATCTTAAGGCACTCAAATCTGATATCATAAACTATGCAGATGCTGAATACTTATCTGATCCTTATAATGCTCGGTCACAAACGGGTTATGTGTTCACATGTGGTGGTACATCTATTTCTTGGCGTTCTATGAAACAAAACATAACTGCCACTTCATCTAATCATGCTGAATTATTGGCGATCCATGAAGCAAGTTGGGAATGTGTTTGGTTAAGATCTGTAATCCATCATATTCAAGGAACACCTGGTTTGCATTTAGACAAAAAATGTTCTACAACTTTGTTCGAAGATAATGCTGCATGCATCGCTCAATTGAATGAATGATACATCAGATGATATAGAACGAAACACATTTCACCAAAATTTTTTTTACTCATGATCTTCAAAAGAATGGTGAGATCAATATTCAACAAATTCATTCAGATGACAATCTGACATATTTATTCACAAAGTCTCTCCGACTTCAACACTTGAAAGTTGGTTCACAAGATTGGAATGCGATGACTAAAAGATGTCAAATGATGAGCTCAGGAAGTGGAATTATTTCACACTGAACTCTTTTTTCCTTAACCATGTTTTTTTCCCAATGGGTTTTCCTGGTAAGGTTTTAACGAGGCAGTGCATTGACCTCCAATGAGGAGTGTTATGAAATATGCTCTATAACAATTAATGCATGTATTAATGCATTTGTGAAACGTAAGATTAGTAAATATTCATAGTTGTTATGAAACGTATATTGAATGTCCATTTACCTTCCATCTTCCAACACATGTAACTTACAATATTAAGCATATAAATAGAGGCTTAAAGTGAAATGAAAAATATATGAAAAACTATCTGAAAATTCATCTCTCTAAATTGTTCTCTATATAATACAATATTATTATTTATAACAGTTTACAAGTTGTATAAGTGGCTTCGATCGTTGATTAAGTCGTATAGGAACATAATACAATTCACGCATGATGGTGCCGTCAGTATAGCACTATGTACCAATTCAACTCGCCATATATATATATATATATATATATATATATATATATTATATATATATATATATATAAAGTAAGATTTTTCGATCCCAATTTGGGTGAGTTTAAAAAATTAATAGATTTGATAAATAATAAGATAATAATTTTAGGAAGACCCTTATATTAATTTATAGTCCGTCAATATCGTAAATTAATAATTCTCTAAAATTATAAATATAATTAGGACAAGGAAAATATTAATATACTATTGTTATTTTTTTTTTTCTCGAAATTTAAATTTAGATGAATTACATCTCTAACCTTCTCATTACATTCAAAAGATATGTGTCGTGTTTTGGAACTGCAACAAAAATTATAAAGAGTTGTTGCAGCTATGATTGCTACATTTTCTTTAGATTACTTCTAATGGTACTAGATCATTGTTAGCTCCGTCCTTACAGACTTTTAATTACACTAGCCATAATTTTTTCTAAGTTTTGGATATTTGAACATTCACCATTTTCACACAGGTAATACAACATGTGATTGACATACATTTTATTGCGGTAATCGGGATCATTAACTATATTTCAAGCTCATGAATACCTTCTTTTGATAAATTCGCTGAATCAAAAAATAATCTTTAAATTGATAAATTATTAATTTATCGATTAATTAATACATCTCTAAATTGAAAAAAAAAGCTTGCTTGGATCAAGTCACGTAGCCACCTTCCTTGCTGATTTTAGGGATTCAATTTCAATTCATGATTCCGACATTATTAATTTATATAAAAATTACCACATATTTTTTATAGGCGGTCTGTATAAATCTCATTTGTATTTTAATTTACGTATGGGTCCATACACAACCTAATTTAAAGCAAATCATAATTCACCAATTTAACCAGATTAATGCTGATCTAAGGGGTTAACCTAATTTTAATATATTTTTAGGTGAGTAATTATTGCGGTCTATATTCACTTGGAAATTGGAATGTTTGATGACTTGATCGATCACATCCATACTTCAAGAATGCATGCCCATCTCAATAATTAAATCTTGTTCATTTAGAAAAGAAATTAAATAATACTTCTGGGCTAGTCGGATTGATTGTCACCCATATCTTTTGGGACAAACTCGAGTTCGAGTCCTGTTAAATTCGTTTGTCCTCCCCTAGCTCAGTGAAAGAAAGAAAAAATAATAAAAATTACATAAACAGAATCTTTTTTAGTATGTATAAATATTATAATTAATTATGTATATTATTTTATATATTTTCTCGAATCAGAATAATGACTACTATGCACCTCCATAATACAGGAATAATGAGATAACTTCTTGTTCAAAACTTTAAAAAAAATCATTATCTGCCAGTCATAAAATAATTTTTCAATTTATTCGATTGACACTTGTTAAGCAAGAATTAATGTTTATTACCCCGAATCGACCAATTTATATGTAAATGTGGGCAAACATTATAAGATGTTGGTTATTGCATAAAGATCACTCCACTAACTAAAAGATACCAATATAAAGCCAAAAGATGCTGAGGATTGAAATTACTCAATTATCACTACTATTATTATTATTAGAATTATTATAAGTATATGACTTGAATTTTGAATTGAATATTTAATACCTCACCTCCTAATAACAATTGATGATGTGAAACACAGCCCATGGTTCAACTTGAAACCAACGAACATAATCAATATCCCCGTCGCTAGGCATTACTCAAATTCTTACATTTTTATCTTTTCGAATTTCATAATAAAAAAAATGTTAATTAAAATTTGAAAAATATGGACGAGGTTTTTGCAATTATCTGATAAGACGAGACATAGTTTTTAGCATATATTTTTTATTTATTATTAAAAAACTAAAAAAAGAATAAAAATAATAAAAAAGGCTAAACTTGGCGTGTCCAACTTTTATGCCAACCCAGTTAACATCTTCATGCCAGTTTATAAATTTGTTGTATTTCAGATTATTTTGTCAATTTTTTTAAAAATTGATTATTATATTAAAAATCCAGCAATTATAATTTACCTGTATTTATACCTATTAATGAAGGAAGAAGCTATTATAATGACTTTTCATGGTAAGTTTTTTCAACTACCAATAATCACCATAATAATTATCATTTTGCCTTGAATATTTAGATCTTTAAGAATTTTGAGTTCTCCCATGAAAAAATATCGTAATTATGAATTATTATTTATCCTTTCATCTTGGTAATCAACAATTGTTCACATATATTAGATATTTTTTAATTATGATTTGGACATAAAAATATTATAATTATCATATTACTTTTGTCAATCTTATAATTATCATATTGATTATTCTTTAATAGTATTCTAATTTTTATATAAAAATCAAATTAATTCAAAGATAAAATTATTTAAAAAAAATAATATACATAGACATATACGTCACTTGATGATGGTATACAGAAGACGCGAGACTCAGGGCAGGCACTAAACATAAACACAGGAAATGAAGGAAAAAAAAGAGGGAAGGAGAAGAAAATGATATGCTCGTCTTGTCACTTCAACTTCTTTCCCTCAATTTACTTTTCTTTCTCTAGATCTGTAAATAATCTGGCCGTCATAAATCAAACCCCTCCATCTTTACTGTTTTTTGGGTTCGTACATACTCAAGAATGAATATTTTACTGTACTTGGTGATGGGGTCATTGGTTTTTTTCACCTAATCGTTTCCTGGTACTGAGTATCTGTTTATTTTCTACTTTTGAATACTTTGGTTTGATTTATATGTGATAATTTTGTGTACTTGCTGCTAGCAAGCGATATGTACTGGTGTAAGTATTCTGATGCTCGCAGATTTCGGTTTTGGGCTGCCTTTATGTTTTACTGCGGAAGAATCTGATAGAAATACAAATATTAGAGTTTTAAATTCATGGGCATGCGTCATAAAAAGGTTGCGTTGTTTATATCTCCTTCTATTTTCTGTCTTAATTTTTTTTTTTGGGGTTGGACTTTGACTTCATGCCAAAGGTTGGATTTCTTGGCCGCCGGTTTCTTGTAGAACTATTCAAATTGGCAGTAAGATCGAGGCTTATTTTACAAAAAAACTTTTTTTACTATTATTGTTATTTGAGATGGGACAATTGTTTTGTTCTTGTAATATGTGAACTTTGAGGGTAGTGTTTGGTGTTGAAGTGTGGTGGACCCTGTCGTTTTAGTCTTCAATCCTTATGCATCAATGAAATTTACGACCTTTCTAATTCTGGGTGTGTTAGCAAAGATAACATATTTTCTTTTAGCAAATTCTACTGTTACCACTTTTGTGCCTTTATTGTTTTGGGAGGTCTTGGTAGATTAACTTGCATGCCAATCTATGGATTGTACATTATTTGGGAATTTTGTTGTCACTTGCTTTATTTTTCTCTTTTTATTCTGATATCAAAATTTCTTCGCTTTTTGCCTCCTTGAAGTTGAAGACAAAAATGAAAGCATGTGCAAATTCGTTTGTTTAGGGCCTGGAAGTGTATCAATTCCCATTACTGCCGACGATATAAGAGACGACGTAATCATGAATTCTGATCTCCATGTTGAAACTCAAGATTCTTTTCCAGCTTGCTTGAAGTTACTGCAAACAATGATGTTGAGGGCTTTAAAAGGTACCTGGATCATTTTCCATCTTGTGTTGATGAGGTCGGTGTGTGGTATGGACGCCGAAAAGGCTCGAATCAAATAGTTCTGCAGCAAAGGACTCCCTTGATGGTGGCTGCGACTTATGGTAGCGTTGATGTTATGAAACTGATTGTATCTTTACTTGATGTTGACATGAATCGGTCATGTGGCGTCGACAAGAGCACTGCTCTTCACTGTGCTGCATCTAGCGGGTTGGCATATGCTGTTGATGTTGTGAAACTACTTTTGGCCTCAGGTGCCGATCCTAATGTAGCTGATGCTGATGGACTTTTACCTTTCGATGTTATTGTTCTCCGCGAAGTTTCCGGAAATGAAAAATTCCCTTCAGATGATGCTCACAACAGACACATTGTTTGAGAAAGCACACAATCTTATGGTGTCGATTAGAACTCGAAATTCTCCACCACTTTCACCATCCCATGGACATGAATCCTCGTTTTCTCCCTCCGAATCGGCACCTTCTCCAAAGAGTGCAAAATTTCATGACATTCCCATGACATCTGCACCAGAAAAGAAAGAATACCCAGTTGACCCTTCCTTACCTGACATCAAAAACGGCATCTATTCAACCGATGAGTTTAGGATGTTTTCTTTCAAGGTCCGCCCGTGCTCTCGTGCCTATTCACATGATTGGACCGAGTGCCCATTTGTTCACCCAGGTGAAAATGCTCGGCGGAGGGATCCAAGGAAGTACCATTACAGCTGTGTGCCATGTCCCGATTTTCGCAAGGGGCTGTCGAAGGGGGCTTGTCGAAGGGGGGATATGTGTATATGCTCATGTGTGTTTTTGAGAGCTGGCTCCACCCGGCACATTATAGGACTCGGCTTTGCAAAGATGGTACAGGTTGCAATAGAAGAGTTTGTTTTCGCCCACACGCAGGATGAACTCCGACCATTATATGTCTCTACTGGTTCTGCTATTCCCGCTCCTCGATCAAATACCTCAGCTGCTAATGCCATGGATTTTGCTGCAGTAATGAGCCTTTACCGGGTTCACCCTCGATTCCGATGATGTCACCATCTCCATTTTCTCCTCCTATTTCTCCATCTACTAATGGGATTTCGAACACCGCTGGCCAACTCAACATAATGTTCCATTGCTGAACTTGCCCGGTAGCAATCTCCAGTCCAGTCGGTTGCGTTCATCTCTGAATGCTAGAGATATTCCCACTGAAGGCTCGAGTTTTTATCCTGATATTGATGTCCAACAGCAGCAAATCTTGAGTGAGCTATCTCTTCTGCCGAGTCCGAGTATTAATACCAATTTGTTGAACCGTTCTGCTTATCCAAATTGTCAAGTCCTTCAAATCTGGATGATATATTTTCTGCGGGGGATTCTCCTAGATATTCTGATCAAGCATTTGGTTCATCAGTTTTTTCGCCTTCACACAAATCAGCGGCCTTTTATCAATTCCAACAACAGCAACAAAGCATGCTATCTCCAATCAGAACTAATTTTTCACCAAGAAACGTTGATCAATCTCTGCTGAAAACACCTTACGGGTTCCATCTCCTGGGAGATTGTCACCTCGATGTGTAGAGCCAATATCGCCAACGAGTGCTCGTACATCGTTGCTAGCTCAACGTGAGAAGCAACACCAACAGTTTCGGAGTCTTAGCTCACGTGAACTTGGTTCTAAAGCTGCAGCAGCCGTTGCTTCCTTAGAAGACACTTGGCCCAATTGGGGCTCCCCTAATGGTGCACCAGAGTGGTCAGTCCATGCTGACAAGTTTGGGAAGATAAAAAGATCTTCATCATCCGAGCTCCTCGATAATGGGGAGGATCCGGATTTATCGTGGGTTCAGTCCCTTGTCAAAGAATCTGCTCATGATATGAACGAAGAATCTGTAGCCGGTACGTCCATGAGTAAGGTGCAAATCTGAATAACCAGATTGAAGAAATTGATGAATCTGTTTTGGGCGCATGGCTTGAGCAAATGCAGCTTGATCAGCTGATGGCTCAATAAATGCTAGTGCTTCTACTACGCCTTAAGGTCAGAGAACACGAGATTTTTGTGGAGTATACCAGGTTCTGGAATTGACTTTGAAATGGCCTAAGTCCATAATATCTGATAAAAATCATATTTTTTTGCCTTTTGATTCATTCTTTAACTAAATATTGTAAAGAATGAGTAGCCTATGCGTTGTTGGATATGGGCCTAATCTAGGAAACACTCTTTTCAATTACCGATAAATATAAATATTTTTTGGTATATAGATGGAGCATAATTTTCCAATGCTGTGGTATGACTAATGTCTTTTCAATGTATGCGTTTGAGGCCAACATGACTTGGTTACTTCATACTAAATTCTGAAATGGCCGAGAGAATGCAAATGATGATTTATTGATTATGTCTGAAGTTTTAGTGAAATTTTTCTGAATATAATAACCTTGGTTGGGACAGTGGATTATCAAGAAAGAAAGAAAGAAAAGTGGGAAGCAGAATATGAGTGGAATTCATATCCACAGTGTGACTGGGATTTTGAGTTCTTATGGATTTTGATTAAAAAAAAGAAACTGGTTTATTCTTTTTATTTTGGTGACTTCATTTGGAGATTTAAGGAAAAATTTAGTTCCAAGGGAATCATGATTCTTACTTTGGAAGAGATAATGATGATGACGTGCGAGAGTGAACTTGAGTTTCGATTGAAAGGGACGGTCCGATGGATTTGAGGTGGGTTGTATTTATATTTTTTTCAAAAAAATATTATACATCTTGTTTTGTCTAGCAATTGGTATATGTTGGTTTATGCATGATGAGGAAGTATGGATTAAAAATGATGGAGGACATTGCTTAGGTTTAAAGAGATAAGGACATTTTGACATCCTTCAATAATACAAGATGAGGTATACTTCATATCCAAATGGAACAAGTGACAGTCAAGGAGTATGAGACGATGAGATGACAATTCAACATAGTATCAAAGCCTTCGGCTAATGTCGAGGTTTTATGATTATAACTCATAAACAATTTTACCCACATGAAATGATCCACTCGATGAATCTAAGAAAAAAGGAATAAATCGGCCAATATCTGAGGTGAGTGTTAGAAATTAGATAATAAATTGTTGATTACTGTAACTAAGCTTTGGTTGAGTTATTTTATGTGCACAAGTGACCATTCAGTTCCAGTAATGGCCAAAACAATTAAGTTTAATGATGTGAGTCTCAACTTTGGTGGAGAATAAAGCACTTTTGGTTGCATATGATCGATGATGAATATAAAGTGGACATGGGGGGTAGTAGATCTATTGGATGAAGTGTCCGAAATATATATATTTTATTATTCGAAAAAAATGGGATATTGTATTTAAAACGATGAAAGGTTGCATTGTATTGAGTAGGGGTTGATTTGCAATTTTGGAAGAAAAGTCATTTGTTATTGAATTTCAAGCATATGGCAGGGGTTATTTTGTTAATTTAAAAACATTTAAGAACTTTTTTGTGAATAACTAAAATTTAAACTTAGATAATATATTTTGGAGTTATTGACAAAGACAAATTGCAAGCTTTACATTAATGATACTTAAAATGGGCAAATCTGCATGTAGGGTGGGCAGCAGCTATCATTTCAAATTTTTATTTTTTTATTACCCTAAAAAAATTATAATTGTTTTACTAAAATTATTTTGACTCATTTAAAAATTTTGCTACCCTCCATTTTGTATATTATTATTTTTTGTAAATAAAAGTTTTCTACTTAAAGATATACTCATAGTTTAAATTTGTTATTATTCATAAATAGATGCATACACATATATATTATGTATACTAGTACTGTTCTGCATGCATTGTGTGTATATTCATTTTTTTTATAAAAGTATTGTGATAATTGTAACGTCCGTTTTTATTTTGGTTCTAGTTTTTTAATTTAAATTATGAAATGAGTATACAGTATTTTTATATATAATTTTTTTGGATTTTAATACAATTTTAGGGTAATATTTTAATTTATATGGTAAGTGTAATGGTAATTTGTATGATTAAGGACAAATGTAAATTGGTGGACACATAAATGACATGTAATGTTATATTTTAGATTGGCAAGGGTATGAAAGTAATTAAACATTGATATGAAATGATCGGACCACTACGGTATTTACGCATTGTATAGTATATAGATACAATACATGTAGATTTTTTTTTGTGGAATTAATTTTTTTATGTAAATATAATATCTTACATTTAATGAAATGCATAGAATCCATATTATTATTATATCGATGCCCATATCAAAACATGTGAAAAGGTATACATAGTGATAATATATATTTATCTTGGTATTGGTGCTAGTTAGTGGTTTATCAAGAAAGCATTGGAACATGCACTTGGTGCGTTGGAATCCCAAATCTTGCATCTCAATTTTTAATTACCGATGAGAACATAAGAATGTGGAAATGATAAAAAAAATTGCGATTATTCCTTTAAAAAATTCTTGGGGATTAAACGATAATGGGAATTTATTATCTACAATATAAAACAATGGAAATAAGGGATACAAACTGAGCTCACCTACACTTTGGAGAGACTCGAGTTCGAGTCCCATATTGTGTGGAAAAATATTTAGTCCTTATCTTGTAAAAAAAAAAAGGATATTAAATTCCACTTCAAATTATCTTGCCACGTCCCCATCAGAAATACAAAAAAATTCTCATAATTCATCCTCTTTCGGTGGCCATGGAACCTTTTTTCTTTGTCTAATCAATTATTGGAGATGATATCACGCAAGAAAAAGGACTTGAGCCAAAGGGTACAAGTTTTGTGATCAAACTTACTTATCTTTCCTTTATTTAGAAGAAAAAAAGGAAAAAGAAAAACATTAAAGAATATAAATGCTTTGTCATTTTGTCAAAAGCAAATCTATGTATTGATCAAATCACAAGATTTTATTTCTTAAATTTATCATGAGTAGTGACGGAGACAGCATTTGTCAACTTGAGGTTTGTAATGTAACTCTTTCATGCCACCTATTTTTCTAGCAATAAAGAATAAAAATCAATTGCATTATCTTAAAAATGACTCTTGTTTCGTAAAAAATACTTATATGGATCCGATTTGTATTATCGAATCCATATGATCATGAAAGGAAAGATTCTAACATACTCGAAGGAGAAGATCCTCACCAATTCAACCTCAATCATAGAGCAATTGACCGCAACTACAACCTATGAAAATAGTTTCAATCCAAGCCATGTTGAATTATGATATGCTCATAAAGTCTCACGACGATGGCACAACTGTAAATTTCAGTAATTTTTTTTTTTTGAACTACCAACAGATTATGGATTAATTAACCGAAAATGTATCAAGATTCACAGCGTTTTGGATCCACCGTGGAATGCCATCCACTAACTCAAACATGACCTACATTAAGTATATGAGTTGCTAAACTATGCGATGTCGATAGCTAATTAGCTATCTAGGGCAATGTTTGATGGTGTAGCGTTATTAAGTTGATGCATGAAAGCTAGTATACAATCGATGAAGGTGATTTAGGAGCTCTTGAGAAAGAGAATTCAAGGGTCACGACACATTTGATGCATCTGACTCAAATATCCAAGTTGGAGAACAAAACTTTTGAGCAGCTAAACAACCTTCAGTAGCGCATGAGTCTCGGCCATGTGAGGAGTAATTTGTCCATGGTCATGGCCGAAACGGACACAAGTAAGAAACCAATACGAATGTTAGAATTATTAATGTGTGTGTTCAATTGTCTTGGTTTACACCAACGACTAAATAGTTCAAGACTATAAGTTCACTATTAAGTCAAGTAATCCGATTGAATAATATTACGCAAAATTCAAAGCCGCAAGCTATCTCTCCAGATGCCATAATAGTTCGTTAAAAGCGCTCAATTGCATACATGCATTAATTTAATTCATGTGAGGGATTGTTGGAAAAAAGTGAATTAATGAGCTCGATCGAGCGAGTTATCCAGAAAAATTTTGGTAACTTTGGTACAGAGTAAGCTCGATCGATCGAGCCATGTTTCTTTTCGTGAAATGGTGGTGTCCATTCACGTTGCCGTGGTGATTTTTCGCGAATATAGTGTCTCCAAAAGGTGTCCATTTGGACTTGTTTTTTGGTTTATTATATATTCAACATATCCCTCACTTGATATACATGGAATTTTCGAAATTCACGTCATATGAAGATCAAATTTGAGTAATTTTGTAGATCTTCATCATTGTTTAATATGAAGCCTTTTTAAACCTTTGTGGTTTAAAGGATTTGTGATTTGGAGTGTGCCTATCACAAAATCATAGTGTTCTTATCTTGGGAGACAAATTACCAAAGTAAATCGTTAGCACCGTAGCGGACAATATTGTCTTAAGGACATAGATTATAAATCTCGCATCGACATTTCTAATAGCTTTGTTATTTTTACTTGCTACTTTCCTAAGATACACACCCTTAAATTTTGTACTACGGTATAACTGAAACTCTATACGATATTGCCTTAACTAATTCATGATTTATTCTCTGTAATGCACGTCTGATGCCATGGCTGTGTAATGCACGACTGATGCATGGCTCATTTATACCTTAACATGATGAAGAAAAAAAATGACAAGAGAGAAATGAATATAACATTATTTACGACTCCGGAATCCATCCTTGAAAACAAGCAAAGGTCTGTATATCGCATATCAAGATATACGAAACTAGACATCATGCATTTGCAAAGCTTCCAAATAGATTATGTACATTAAAGTTCAAGTAGACGAAACGTCAAAAGATCACAAACACTGTCTCTTATAAATAAAATGCTTGAAAACAGTAGAAACTTACAACAACAGTTTAAATATACTGTGCAGAAGCTTTGTTGTGTAGTATCTGAAATGGACGAGGCCACAGAAACCGTGTGCCCGTAAACTCTAAATTGCCCGCCTACAACTTATGGCCTCCTGGACAGAGAGTTCCAAGGTACAACGCCCGAAAAAACCTCTGTTTGGATTGAAGCAGAAACCCAGACAGACTCACTCGAACACTTAGCAGTGTGTAGTACTCTCAAGATAAGATGATATGATATGAATGCAATTTCGGATGAAGAAAGCATAGAGATGATGTAGCTTTATAGCTGAGCAGCAGACCACTCCAAAGGTTTCAGAAATTAGTGTAAAGTTTAATGGGGATTGGATAAAAAGTCTCAACACTTAACATTAGATTAATAAGGATTTAAGTCTCACACTTAAATCTGACTTCAATTCTGCAGGTAGGTGAAAAGTCTCAAACTTAATACTCAGCAGATATGAAAAGTCCTTCGTGGCAGCAACACGTGCGGCGCGGTGAGTCGAGCGGAGCGGAAGGGACGGACGGCACGCGAGGGGCACTCATCTCTTTTAACTTAACTACACTCTATTGATTATATCTCATTATAACAAACCATAAATGTAATCATTTTCTCAATGTGAGGATTTTTTAGCCTAATTGACTATTCATAATTAACTTACCATTATTTGTTCTCATTAAGAAAATTAACAATAATTATTGGGTTTTAATAATTAAACCCAATTAGTTTATTAATCCCAACACTTGAGGCATAGAAAACGGCATGTATATCATCCAATATCAATATGAACATCGAGACAATTTCATATTCCAGTCTACAAAACTTTACAATCAGCATTGGCTGCCAAAAAATCTCATTAACAAAGAGCTAGATACGATGCAGTCATGCAGACATTACAATATTGATGCTGCAATATGTGTTTGCGCTTCTCGCTCTTGTTCACATCATGCATTGCACCAAACTCTCTTCTCGACTTCTATACTGTTATGAGATCTCAAACAATTCTTTTCGGTCTTTTCTGCCGCTTTTCCAAAGCTTGTAACTCAAAAACAAGATATGATCAGGATTGTGTTGTTGGTGAGATCATGTTGCATCGATGTATTTATCTATGAGGAGATGAAATTATTCTTTAGTTTCATGCATTTGCACGTCTTGATCAATATAATTTTCTGTGGTTCTCAATTTTCGAATGTAAACATCTATATATGTAAAATTATCATCTTAGACTTAAACTAACCAATTGATACACACAGAATTATTCTGAACTCATTTGCTAAATTGGGAGCTATGCTACCGATCCAGGATGGGTTGTTGCGTGGCATCAGAACGACTCATTTGAAATTTTTTTGTAAAAAAATGTTCCGGGATGTGTGGTGAAGATACCTGAAACGGACGCAGCATCAAATTAACTTAGGAAAAAAAACATGTAAATTTGAACCTTTTGAACTAACTATCCTTGTAGTTAGTCAAATGTGATGTGAATTATCAATTATGATCATGGCTAAATCCTAAATCTTTTTATATATGCACATTCAATTAGTACGTTAAAGCTCATAAATGGCAAGTGAATCATTGAAACAAAAATAGTTTTGCGTTGAGTTCAACGCCAAATTATTATTATTATTTTTTTCAAATTGTTCGAGCCAGCTTCAATTTAATAATTTCATTTCGAGTGAGAAAGAAAATCACTTTAGCTAGTACGAAGATCATATGCATCAAATCGTAGTTTTGTGCAGGATAAAGTAAAATTAAGAAGAAAATAAAAGTGGAGGTTCTTGTGATTTATTTAAAGATGGCGACAGAATCAATGGGATTAGATACATATTATCTCTAAGTTTTAAACACTGAAATGCAGAAACGCATCATTAATCAAATCTAAACCTAGTTAACCTTTTAATCTAAAAACTACCTTTTCCATATCAAGGTAAAAA
>CAJQUN010002274.1:0-29470 GCA_907163345.1 Haberlea rhodopensis | reverse complement strand
CATATTGCCTCAACAGAATCGGTGCATATTTGATGCCACATGAGTGAGTTGCCACCTCTAATGCGTTGTTAGCATATTCCAAGTATCATTATGAGTTACATTCTGCAGGAAGACGGTTGTTCAGTATTAATTCCAGAACTCTCTTGCATGCCCGAAGAACTCTCTTGCATTAGTGTACTTCCTTAAAAATTAGAAATTAATATATCGTCAAAATACAACCGAAGAATGCAAATCAAACAAATATTTGTGTGTAATATTAAACATCGATGATGGGTACTCAGAAATTAAGATTTGGGTTCAAAGGAAAAGGTTTACCCATGTTTCTGTAGTGCTTGCTTTGCATCACAAAATTAACCATCTTCATCCGAAGGGTATTTTAGACTTTTCTCCTATTAATTCAATCTACGCTCTGTTTTATCAGTATACCCAAACACATTATTAAATTTTCACAGAGTATCAATCACATGCACCAACACAATATATTTTATCAATTGGTTTTGTTATCATCTCATTATCCACCAAATTATATATCAATAACTTATCCTATCATAGCAACTAAGCACAGCCTTAGAGTATAGATGTCAAACGGGCCGTGCCGGGCAAACCGTGCCGCCGGCACGGAACGGGCCGTGCCGGGCAAATCGTGCCGCCCGGCACTGTTCCGTGCCGGGCTGGCACGGCCCGCTACCGAGACGGGCCGTGCCAGTCACGACCCGTCTCGGTATTTACCTGGTCCGGCACGGCACGGCACGGCACGACCCAAATCAATATTTTTTTTTTCATTTTTTAAAATTTTTTTTGTTTTAATTTTATTTATTTAAATATAATAATATTATATTTAAATATAGATTGGCACAATATACTTGTAAAATCAAAATTTATTGACTACGAATTAAAAAAACTACAAATTACATTGAACAAAAGAAAATAATAAATTACAAAGCGTTTAAAGAAATATGCTAATTTTCTTCATTTTCATCCGAAGAAACATCATGTCCTCCCAAACCTTGGTAAGCGGCTATCAGCATCCAACCAATCCTTTAAAAGAATACATATCTCCACAGTGTTTGGTTTCATTCTACTTCTTTTTTTCAATCAATGACTCTTCCACCTGCACTAAAACAAGACTCCGATGAAACTGTGGATATCGGAGGAGTTAGTAGATCACGTGCCATTATGGAAAGTACTGGCCAAAGTCTAGCATTGTCTTTCCACCATGCCAAAACATCAAAAGTTTCTAATTCTTGTTCACTGAAATTTATGACTTGGTTTAGATATAACTGAGCTCAGTAAGTGAAGATGTATTAGAATTAGAACTAGAAGAAGCGGAAGTAGTGTCTTGTCTTCTTCTTAACATTGGTTACCATCAGTTGGTTCTTTTTCATGTTAGCCATGTGTCTTAGTAAATGACCTGTACCACCAGAAGAAGCATATGCATAATCTTTTTTACATTTTTTACAAACTGCCAATTGATCCCTTTCCCCTCAACATTTTCTACATCGAATAGTTGCCATACATTGCTAGTTCTTTTTTTTTTGAAGTTCTTCTACTTGATGATTGAATATTTGTGTGCTTTCTTCATTTTCTTGGAATTGATCGATTTCATCATCATAATTCACATTATAAGATGAATCGGCCATTATGTATATAGACTACAATTATCTAATGCAACAAATATAAAAGTTACAAATATTTGCTAGGAGGAGTGTTGGCTTTGTTGCTTGTGCTTGTCTTGGCAAACGTAAGACGAATTTCTTTCTTCTTGTGAATAAATTGAGAGTATAGCGTCTCAAGTATATAGAGCTTACAGATTAAGAGGATAAATGTTTCCTCAACACACATATATATAACAACCAACAAAAAAATTTTTTTATTTTTAAAAAAGCCGTTGAACGGCTATTTTTCTGACCGTTGGACATTGGCGATCGATCGCCATTTTTGTGGCGATCGATCGCCACCCCCCTGTATTACCTTACTGCCTCTAGGCGATTGATCGCCATTTATGTGGAAATCGATTGCCACCCCCCTGTATTAGCTTACTGCCTCTAGGCGATCGATCGCCATTTATGTGGCGATCGATCGCCTGGTTTTAAAAAAAATATTACAAACAGTGTCGTGCCGTGCCGTGTCGCTCCGTGTCGTGTCGTGCCGTGCCGCCTCCGACACAACAGGTATTCCATGGCTAAAACGGATACAACTGAGAAAACCAAAGCAAATGTTGATAAGTTATTGTGTAGGTGTTATTGTTTGGATTTACATGAACCGCCAAGAAGTTCAAGACATCATGTTCATTTCGTGGCCTAGTAAATCCGATAGTATACTATCAAGGAAAGCTCAAAGCCACAAGCTACCTATCTCGATACAATAATTTTTTCATGTGAACTATCTTTTGACATCACGAGCCATTAATTTAATTCATAAGGGGGATTGTTGGATTTTGAGGCTTAATGAATTAAGCAATATGAAATGGGCTTAATGAATTGAAATTAAGCAAAGAAAAATTGAACGAAGGAAACGAATGTGAAAATAGAGTTTTTCAGGCGCATAACCGGTCACTGAAGGCAATCATTGCGAGACAAATATATGGTGAACTTTGATAAGTCAACAAACATTATTACACATCATATCAAGTCATCACCATTTATTGCACATCACATCAACTTGAATTCATCTCCAAAATTCAGATTTATTGGTTGTAATCCATATAAACACTAACGATTGACAAATATTTTCATTCATATTAAACATAAATATTATCGTTCAATGATTTGATATATCCATAATTCATGGCTTTTCTTGGTTACAATATCCAATTTTGTCTTGCATTTAATTTAGGAATCTATCTTTTAATTATTGTTGTATAAAATAGAGAAGAACAATAATACGATCATTTTTCATATTCGTTGTCTTTTTATTGTATCGGATTTCTAAGATATTTTTTCTTTCACTACTTCTCAACCATGACTGAATCGAATGATGCCATGAGTATTTCATGGCAACACAACTTCTACTCCTTCACAGATTGTCATTTCACTAATTTTACCCAAACTTTTCCCAATAATTTAAATAAAAAGCAAATATTCCATCATTTTTTAAAAAAGTTAACTCATTAAATGTGAGATGGAGGAAAATAAATGCTTTTGAAACCCTAAGTGAGATATATTTTTGGAAATAAATTCTTTAATCACAAGCAACATATCAATATATGTAAAATATTTTAGAGTTGAAAGCATAACTTAAAAATAAATAAAGAACTAAAGAAGTGATGTTCAAAATTAAATTAGCCGACATCTATAGTATTTGAGGACTGGGAGAAAAAAAAAAAAAGAAGCAAAAAACACCTCTGAAAAATTACACATCTAATTAAACCTTAAAATACATCGACACCCGCTTCCTTAATTAGTTCTTTTAATATATCAATAAGATTGTAATTTTGAGATGTACTTTATTATTATCCTCAGTATCTCCTTGTCTCTCGGGAAGAGCTATTGCCATCTAAAAATGCATATTAAACCATATAAATTATAATCAGACCACAAGATGGAGAGACGTTGTCTAATGCAGCAACTATTAAAGTATTAATATTTATTATATACTTGATATTTTTGTTAGAAAATTAATGAACGAACAAGGAATAATTTATCCGTAACTTTTATACAAAAACAAACGAGTTTCTTTTTTATAAGATGGAAAAAAGTTATATTTTCCCTTATTTTGTAATAGTAGTCCAACAATTCAAACTGTTTCCTAATATATTATACATATTAGTTGTAGGGTCTTCCTACCTTAACATCATTATAATAAGGGATCGGCGATCGATTGCCCGTTTCTGGCGATCGATCGCGAGCCAGCAGTAGGCTCCAGAACCATTTGGCGATCGATCGCCACTTTTGGGCGATCGATCGGTGAGGCTGCCGATCGATCGTGCCAAAAGTGGCGATCGATCGCCGAAGACACAAAAATTTGGCAACGATCAGTGTGATCTCGCGATCGATCGGGACATCTCGGCGATCGATCGCGAGACACATAAATGTGTGTTTTTGGTTTTTTGTGGGATTTTGGATATTGGACTATAATTGGCTTCTAATATCGATTTGTATGGTTGTGTAGAACCATCCCAGGTACCCACAACTTCAAGGAGATAAAGTTCTCCAACTTCTCCACTTTTGGAATTAAGGTACGTAAGAAACGTACGGGCATCGGACGGTAAAACACACTCCTACACTATGACTACGCAATGATTGCATAAGTATTTATGATGTTTATGATGATGATTATGATAAGTAAAGATACGATGATGTCTATGATGAATAAAGATGATATGATGTTTACGATGATGTTAATGATGAGTAAAGATGCTATGATGTTTATGATGTATGTTAAACCATGTTGTTAGAAATGTTAGAATGTTCCGGTGGTTGTTATGGGCAAGCGAGGAAGGTACTTACCACTGACATAGCTAGCGAGGAGATATATCCGCTATCAAGGTGTAGCGATGGATATCACAGTACCGCTATATGTCGTAGCGAGGGGGCCAATTGTGCCGCTGTCATAGCAGGACCAGAACAGTCACATTTCTAATTAACATTGTTGATTATGAACATATATGTGAAGTATGATTTTAATCATTTGTGTCAAGAACTAATGATTATATGCATGACTATGAAACAGGGACAACCAAAGTGGGTTAATGCGATTAACCAGGAAGTATATGTTAACCAATTATTTTCATGCATTATTTATATGTCATTATCTTATGATGTTAAGCAACGATGTACATGCTCATGATGGGTTGTTCCTGTAGGTACACTTTTGGACTGAAAGGCTAAGGGTCGGGTTGAGGCAGTGAGCTACGAGGAGCATGAAAGAATTTAGGATACAGGATTTTTGAATAGTCTCTACTCTAGGAGTAGTGTAAACCTATAACGTTAGCATTCGTTTTTGGGAATGTAATTATTAAGTTTTGAAATTTTATTTTGGCCTGTAATCCTATTAGCTCAAAGCTGCAATCGGAACCCTAAGATGTTATTAATGCATGTTTAGTCCATAATACGTATTATAATGATGTTAAGGTAGGAAGACCCTACATTAGTGGTATCAGAGCCAGGTTAGAGAACCCGGGAATGAGTGAAGGGTAGCCTTAGCAATAAGTTGGCTAGGTGCTTCTTTTTAAACATGTTTTGTGCGTATGTTGCATATGAAGCATATGATTATTGTACTAACATGTTATGGTTTCTAACGATGTATTATATGAACTGCTTTTGGGTATTATTGTTAACCCTTGTCTTGCAGCATGGCAGCAAATATCGATATAGGAGACGCAGTGAGTGTTAATGCAAGTGCTGGGCGTACCAATCCCCTACCACCGCCATCCTTGGGCGAAGAACCCTCTGAGCAGCAGTTACTACCTAGGGAGCTAAGTTTGGCTCAGTTCTGACATACCGACCCCCGATGTTCGAAGGAACTGAGACAGGGGAACTGGCCGAGGAATGGTTAGAGAGGATAGAACAGATATTTGTGGCAGCTCCTTGTGCGAAGTCAGCATGGATAAGGTTAGCGGAATTCCAATTGGCCAAGAAGGCGCTGATGTGGTGGAAGACCACAGTGATAGAGCAAGAGGCTTTGGGACAGGAAATAAATTGGAAGCTGTTCAGAACTCGGTTTCTGACCCGCTATTTTTCAGCTGCTGCACGACAGGCTAAGGAGGATGAGTTTACTAACCTTAAGCAAGGTAACATGCCTGTGTCAGATTATGCTCTTGTGGGGATCGTTTCCGGGGGTGGGTTGCCATTCCACACCCGAGTTCAACCAACTTGAGCTTCAATAGCTCGTGTTTTTGAAATAATTGCACCGAGAGATTATATCGAGTTCGGTTACAAAACCGAGCGGAAGACACTCGACATAACCCGCTCTAAACCGATTAATCATTTGAAAGGCATTTTAAAGATATGCAAGTAAAGTAAATTAACAAGCATTTGTTTATAGAAGTTTGAAGGTGGTGTAATCCTTCTACGTCTCCCCTTCTTCCACCGCATGGAAGGATTCCACTAGAAGACTTTGACTTATACAATCCCGTTGTACAAACCTGATCCAGTTGGGAATTCCCCATCCAACTAGAACTCCTAGCAACTCAACTATGTATGTTCTTTAATGTCTCACATACAAAGACCTCTCATCGGTTGTGATAAATCATCAACCGTTACAATGATATTCACTCATCTATTAAGCTCTCATATACAATGAATAGAGTGAATATATATGGCACAAATGATCTCTAACTAGATCTAATATATCAAGGTAAGTGATGCCAAAGGTTTGGGGAGTGCTCTTCATTTAGCAACTTTTGTCTTTGAAGTTCCCCAATTGAATCCCAAGTGGGTTTGCTTTGGAAGGCTTGGATTGATCTTCAATCAGCTGTTATTGAGCTTCCAAATCATATATATATAGCCCCAAGTAATGATATATACGTTAGATACAAGAATATGCCCGTTGGAAAAGGTTCTGCACTATTCCCGAGCTTGCAACGGTCATATTCTGGTTTCTGGGCTCTTTGTATTTCGGACCGGATTGGCCGGATCAGCTTGGACAGATCAGTCTGGCCGGATCAGCATGGTAGATCAGTCTGGCAGATCAGCACGGGCAGATCAGTCTGGTCCGGATCAGCACGGGCAGATCAGTCTGGACAATCAGCTTGATACAAAAACAGATTGATAAACTTGTTCTTCGATCTGTTGCTTGTAACTCTTCATTCTTTGATTTATGGGCAAAGTGATCCACATGAAAGTTGTAGCCCTTTCTCTTAGATTTCCACGGAATCAAGAATCGCTCTATTTCGAGTTTGTATGAGAGAGTTATTCTCGAAATACAAGGCGATGCTCCTGCTGTCTATTTGCTGGATGCAGCAGCACATGGCGTGATTTTCAGAAGCTTTTTGGCCATCTTAACGTCCGATTCAATCTTTTACTTCCATATATGACTTGTAGATCTTTGTCTTATCTTTCCAACCCATACTGAATCGTTCCGTTCCGATAAGCGAGCTAAGAGTTATGCCCACCATACTGACAGTTGCTTGCTGAAACAGCTTGCTGTTTCTTCGCGGTTCAGCTCGATCTTGCAGGCGTATTTTCTCCTTGATAAAATTTGAACTAGCCGATCTATTGTGAAATATGACTTTTAGTAATTTGAGTTGGCTGTTCAATCTCTTTGGAATCACGCCATCTCGATATCCGAGCTATTAGATATGATCGAAACAATCCGCTCTGCCAGGATTTCAGACTTGGTCCAGCTTGATATTTTCAAGCTACTTCTTTGTAATTCATCAAGCTTCTAAGTTATGATCTATGAACTGCACACTTGATGAAATATGTTAGCAACACAACAACAAGTTTTGTTAACATCAAAACCAAGATTATTCGGGTTTCCAAAACCCAACAGCTCTTCATTACTGTTCTTTGCTCAGATATGTACCTCACATCACCGCAAGTACTCAAGCAAAGATGAGGAACTTCATGAAAGGTTTGAGGCCAGAACTGTATGACAGGGTGATTAATTATGGCCCTGCTTGCTTTGATGACGCCCTTTCACCGGCCGAGCTAGCCGAACTGGGAGTTGGTGCGTATCCCGATGCCGTGCCACCTCCAGCACCCCCTCAGAAATCTACTTCTGATAATTTGAAGTCAAGGGGTGATCAGTTCAAGCCAAGGGGGAACACATCAGTTTCGAGGTTCAGTGGTAAGAGGCCCGAGAATCGTTAGAAAGGAAATCGTCGGAATGACGCCCCGTCAGGAAGAGGACAGTCTCAGGGAGGCAGATTTGTAAAGGTCCAGTGCTCTCTTTGTGGGCAACCACATTCGACGAAAGACTGCGTAGGTTGTTACGTATGCAGCAATAAAGGCCACTTTGCTCGGCAATGTCCCAATCGGGAGGGACAACAGAACTCTGCGGGGAGGCCTGCGGACAGAGCAAACAGGCCACCGTTTGTACCGAGGCAGTATGGAGGTCAGCCTATGGGGCCACCTCAGGGGCAAGTATATGATTTGACAAGGGAGCAGGCCACAGCAGCTCCGGAGGAAGTGATAGCGGGTACGTGTCTTTTATTTACGCACCCTGCTTTTATATTGATAGACACAGGTGCGTCACACTCTTTGTATCGGCAAGTTTTGTGGAAAGGCGCCACATATGCACTTCTCCGTCGCCCACGCCTCTTGTAGTCTCGACACCCGCTGGAAGAAGTTTGATTACTGATCGGATTGTCTATGACGGCCTCATTTATTTTGAGGATAACGAGCTAAGGTCAGATTTGATTGTTCTGGGAATGTCAGACTTTGACTGCATTGTGGGCATTGATGTTCTGAACAGGTATCAGGCAGTTGTGAACTGTAGGCAGATGACTGTCCGATTCAGGTCTGATATGGGAGTCCAGTGGACATTCTATGGGGATGGTTCTCGTTCAAAGATCTCGTTAATATCTGCTGTCAAGATGGCACAGTTGTTGGAACGGGGCCATACATGATATCTCATCTATGCTGTTGATATTACTGAAAAGAGGGAAGAATTAAAGGTCGAGGATGTGCCCGTAGTGGCGGAGTTTCCTGATGTCTTTCCGGAAGAGATTCCCGGATTTCCACCGACGAGAGAGGTCGAGTTTGGAATTGAGTTACTACCGGGGACGTCTGCCATTTCTCGTGCCCCGTATAGGATGGCACCAGCGGAATTAAGGGAGTTGAAGGTTCAGTTGCAAGAGCTTCTTGATAAGGGTTACATACGCCCTAGCGTATCGCCCTGGGGTGCACCAGTTTTATTTGTAAAGAAGAAGGATAGTTCGATGCATCTGTGCATCGATTACAGACAACTGAACAAAGCCACAGTAAAGAATAAGTATCCGCTTCCAAGGATCGATGATTTATTTGATCAGTTGCAGGGTACGAGGCTCTACAGTAAGATCGATCTGAGATCGGGGTATCATCAGATTCGAGTTCGAGAGGATGATGTACAGAAGACAGCTTTCAGGACTAGATATGGGCACTATGAATTCTTAGTCATGCCTTTTGGGGTGACAAATGCCCCAGCTGTCTTTATGAGTCTGATGAACATAGTATTTCAACCATATTTGGATCAGTTTGTCATTGTTTTCATTGACGATATACTCATTTATTCTCAGACCGAAGAGGAACACATGAAACACTTGAGGACAGTACTCCAGATCCTTTGGGATCATCAGTTATATGCAAAGCTCAGCAAGTGCGAGTTCTGGTTGAGCAGTGTGGTGTTCTTGGGTCATGTTATATCTAGCAGCGGGATATCTGTAGATCCCAGGAAGGTTGAAGCTGTGATGGAGTGGGCTGCACCCACTTCTGTACCCGAGATACGGAGCTTCCTTGGCTTAACGGGTTATTACCGACGTTTCGTCGAGGGATTCTCTAAGATCGCTAAGCCGTTGACACAGCTGACTCGGAAAGGAGTCCCGTTCTATTGGTCCGAAGCTTGCGAGGAAAGCTTCCAAGAATTGAAGCGTCGTTTAAATACGGCACCTGTAGTGATTCCTTCTGAGAATAAGAGGTTTGTCTTGTACACAGATGCATCATTGCAGGGTTTGGGCTGTGTGTTGATGCAAGATAGGCACGTGGTGGCCTATGCTTCGAGGCAGTTGAAGCCTCATGAGACCAGATACCCAGTTCATGTCTGGAATTGGCGGCCATCATTTTCGTCTTGAAGATTTGGAGGCATTACCTGTATGGTACGGCGTTTACCATCTATTCAGACCATAAGAGCCTGAAGTTTTTGTTCACACAGGCTGAATTGAATATGCGTCAAAGAAGATGGATGGATTTACTCAAGGATTATGATTGTGAAATTGAGTACCATCCTGGTAAAGCAAACTTGATAGCAGACGCCTTAAGTCGGAAGGTGAAGAGTACTGCTGAGGATGCCATGAGTTTATCAGCTATGATGGCTTCTTATTGCCATCTGGGCTATGATTTCGATGTGGACACGTCACCGGTGCGAGTGTCGACCTTATTGGCTGAGCCAGGCATATTTGAGGCTATCAGGAAAGCCCAGAGGTCGGATGATGAAGTTCAGAGATGGTCATCAATAGTACTTCAAGGACAGTTATCAAAGTTCAGAGTGGCAGAAGATGGTTCTTTGAGGCTTGGTAACCGTTGGGTAGTGCCGAGGGCACCAGAGTTGCGTCAAGGGATCTTGCACCGTGCTCATAGCAGCAGGTTTAGCATACATCCAGGTGGGAGGAAGATATACAAGGACTTATGCGACCAGTTTTGGTGGAGACGGATGAAAAGAGACGTCATCACCTTTGTCAAGAAGTGCTTGATTTGTCAGCAAGTAAAAGCGGAGAGGAAGGCCTGGTGGCGAGCTGAAGAGTTTAGAGGTACCTGAATGGAAGTGGGAGCACATATCTATGGACTTCGTGACCCACTTGCCAAGGACGGCCTATGGATTTGATGCGATCTGGGTGATCGTGGATAGGCTGACGAAGGTAGCTCATTTCATCCCTTACTGTATGACCTTCACATACCTAAAGATGTCCCAATTATATGTACGGGATGTGGTGAGGTTGCATGGGGTTCCAGTCTCGATTGTGTCTGACAGAGATCCAATGTTTACTTCACATTTCTGGGAGGGTCTCCAGACAGCTTTGGGCACAGAGGTGAGACTGAGTACAACTTATCACCCTCAGACAGATGGCCAGACGGAGCGTACTATACAAACGCTCGAAGATATGATGAGGGCATGTGTATTGGAGTTTGATACTCCGTGGCAAGATTCATTACCACTAGTAGAGTTCTCGTATAATAACAGCTATCAGGCGAGCATTCAAATGCCCCTTTTGAAGCTCTTTACGGTCGATGTTGTAGGTCACCGCTGTATTGGGAGGACTTGACTAGTAAAGCGGTCGGAGGACCGGATATGATTAGAGATATGGAAGGAAAGATTAAGTTGATACGCCAGAAGATGAAAGCGGCCCAGGATAGGCAAGCAGCCTATGCCAATAAGCGACGACGACCGCTAGAATTCCAAGTGGGAGATAAGGTCTTTTTAAAGATCTCACCCTTCAGGGGTGTGGTTCGTTTTGGTATGCGGGGGAAGTTATCTCCGAGGTATGTTGGGCCGTATGAAGTATTACAGCGTATCGGTACATTGGCCTACCGTTTGGCTCTACCGCCGTCTTTATCTGGCATACATGATGTTTTTCACGTCTCTATGTTACGGAAGTATGAGCCAGACCCGTCTCATGTATTACAGCCTACTGAAGTACATTTGGACTCAGATGTATCCTACGTTGAACGACCAATCAGAATTCTAGATCAAGAGGATCGCAGATTACGAAGCAAGGTTATACCGATGGTCAAAGTTCAGTGGGATCGTCGGGGTGTCGAGGAGGCTACGTGGGAGACGGAACGGCATATGGTGCAGCATTACCCGAAACTATTTTCTGGTATGTTATTTATGTTTAGTTTCATTTGGGGTAAGTGCATGCGATTTCGAGGACAAAATCTTATAAGTAGGGGAGTATTGTGATGCCCCGAAATTAATTATATGCAATTTGGGCATTAAAGATGTTTATATGATTAATTATGGTGATAATTGATTTATGCGTTGAAATTAATTATCTTGTTGAAATGCTTAGTCACATGGTAGGCGTGACCTGGGGTTGCATTTCAGGGTGCATGTTAGAAAATGGGGTGTTAACATGATTTATTTGTATTGGTTGTTAATTATGAGGAAAATATGGATTTAGTGGAAGTTTGGTCATTTTTGTAAATGCTTTTAAAATACCATGTTGGGGTATTTTATACATCATGTTGCTAGCATTAGGAAATAACCCTAGCAAGTGAGAAGAGATCGAGAGTGAAGAAGCCCATCAGAAATCAAAAGGGATAAAAATAAAAGAAAGTTACTCTTCATCACTTTTAGAAAATAGACTCAGTGTACTGTTCAGATCCTTCTCCGCTTATTATATTGTCTAATATATTAAACTATATTATTTAGGAAAAATTACATATTTCTGTTGTGTGTTTATTGATAATCTCAAAAAGAGAGATTGATCAACTTACCCTATTATATTTGATGAAAAATATGAAAATATATTGATAAAAAAAGACTTACTAACTAATTAATTTATGTTGGTTGTGTTATAAGAAAAACTTTACTTTGTGATTTTTTACCTAATGGATTTAGATTTAAACTGGTCGGAATTTGAATTTGCTCCAGCATCCATGTGATCATCTGTTCCTCTCAACCTAGAATGTGAGATTCATGTCCAAAAGTTGTTTAAGCCCAGAAAACTAGAACCCATCTTCTTGCTGTTATGAGAAAATAAAAAAACCAATACCTTGAAATAATGGTTGGAATAATGATCACATTAGCAATCATTAGTTCAGAGAAAATATGGTTCGATTGACACATTAATACATAAAATACTAATAATTAAACTTTTTTAAGTTATATATATAATCCCATTGCAATCAGCATCTGAAGTTTCATATACAAAAGCGTATAAAAATATACTCTATACAAAGGCAACTCCAACAAGAAAAAGCTTAATTTTCAAGTGTACACAACTGCACACTTCTAATTTTCATTCTTCCACTCCCAGAATATTTCAGCTATATGAAGTAAGTGATTTTCTAAAATTATGTTTTCTGCTGTAAATGGATGAACACAAAAATTGAGCATGAGCCCGAGCCCAAATAAGTCGGGATTCGGGCCATATCATGATCTCATATATTGGAAATAAATAAAGGGCGGGCTTAAATGCAATAATACAAAATTGAATAATAAAATCACATCATGGAACGATTAGTTTGCCTTTTTTCAAAATTTAGTACTAATATTAATTTTCCGACCCATTACATAATATGTATTATGTAATGGTCATATATAATTCAAGAACCATCTCCAAATCTTACACACTACATTTCATATTTACAGTTGAATAAAAAAAGAATTACAATGAACACATTTTCACATTTCCATCTACTTCCATTCGTTTTAGTCTTTTTTTCTCTCTTCTCCCCTTCCTTAGGTGATATACTTTAATCAATCAAATGCGTTATCCAACGTCAGACTACGGATATTGGATTGAATGAGGAACAATCAAAACTCACCATCCACTAATCTTAAAACTCTAATAAGATGTGTTTTGACTATACGTCAATTTAACACCATGGATGACAGTAAGCCTTGGATATTGTTTTCTACCTCTGGAAACCGTAGAAGCCAAATGGTAAATGTTTTTAATTTATTCAACCGGACAAGATCCTGTGTACATACTTCATCAAAAAGCAATAGTTGTTAGTAATTCTTTGTGCTTAAAATTTTGGTAAATTATACTTCAGCATTAATAAGTTGGGCTAGCCCCTTTCAAATCTGAAAAACAAACTAACCAAATACAGCAGATTCAATCAAACAAGAGGCACCTCATACAAACTAATTCATAAAAGTGGGAGGTGCAAGGTCCATAATAAATGTTCAATAAAATTTTAAGTAAGAATTTTACTTTATTATTGATAAGTTTTGGGCTAGCCCCTTTGGCACCTTTAAAAAACTAAGCAAATACAGCAAATTCAATCAAACAAGAGGCACCACATACAAACCAATTCATACAAAGTGGGAGGTGTAAGGTCCGTAATAAAAGTGCAAAAGCTATCAAGTCAAGCATTAAAAAGAATGTAATCCAACAGGTCACAGCCTACATGATGAAACTAAGCATATAATCGAAATAACATTTCATTACCTCAGGGTTGTCGACCTTTTAAAATCATCATCATATCCGGAATTGATTTCAAACTTTGGGAGCTTACATCAAATCACTAAATAAAAAGCAGACGATGATGCACTTGACAGAGTCAAACGAAGCAATCTTTTAAAGCAAAGCATCCTGCAACAAAATTTGGAGAAAAAAACACAAAAAATAAATGGTAAAACCAAGCTTTGAAGGAGCGATAAAAAAAACGATAAAAGATATTATGAAACTATATAAAAGAACATAATTGGCGCTTAGATACCACACAGCAAATGTACTCAGGAATTAGTCATGAGCATAAATCTAAACAGCTTTATTGTGTTGATGCCATATTATCATGCATTGCAACAGCAAATTGGCAATTCATTGATTAAATAGCCAAAAGAAATTGTTAAGATAATTAACATCTATATTCGGTATACATATGTATGTCATCTCCAAAATGGTAAGCATGGATAAAGCTCACTAATGAACTTAAAAGTGGCTCTTAACAAAGGCCCCACCGGAGGATTCTTAGCAGTCAATATCTGGAAGAGTTAAATACGAATCTCAAAAAGTCGAGCCAACGTATACATGCACATACATATGGATTGAAAAATCAAATACTAAATGTTTGGGTGTGATGTAACAGTTTCGCTTCAATATGGTGGACAACACCAAAGAAGTTCCAAGTAATATTAATGCATTGTATATCTAAAATAAGAATGAAGAAAAAATCTTGTCCAAATATCATTAAATACTTGAGCTTAAAAATAATAGAATGACTTGTAATATCATCTTTCAGAAATAAAATGACAAGACAAAAATCTTGAAGCAAACCATCACGAGTCCATGTTGCAAAACAAAACAAAAATCACGACAAAGTTACATGGAAATAAAATGCATAACCAAAAACTAACAACATAAATTGTTGGTAATAAAAGATTTTAATCATAAAATTATGGTCCAAAATGACAAAACTACGTAGAACAACAGGAACAAATCTCATCACTCTTACTCAGAAGGAGGCTAATTCTCTTGAGAGTCTACAACTTAGGTTAATGCAACAGAATCTTCATGCATTAACCAGACAAAAAAGTTATATAAATGAAATTCAAGAAACCAGAATGACAATGTTTGACTAATGATAAGCCAAGGATGCTCAGGGCATGAGCATTCAAAAAGCATCGACATCGAGCTGGAATCTAAAAACAATGATAGGCCATATTATTGTTACAACAGAGAATTTAAACAATAATATCCAGGGAGAATCAACCCACACGATGATTAACCAAGGAATGGCGAATTCTGGCAAGAGTTCACACTTTTGAGCACAGATATTAGCAAGTGTTTCATCATCTACTGGTGAGATGGTTTTATAATATAAGAGAGTAAAGATATGCGTGATTCACATAGAATCTGAAAAAATGTAGCTGTTGGTTACAACTTTGCTTAAACCAGACGGTTTAGACTGGCTTTGTGCCATTTTGAGGTTCTGTATGAAATTAGTTTTTGTTTTAACAGATTTTCTTGCTTCATGCATAACAGATTGTGATACTGAACATAAGTTAATCTCTTTTTCTCACTTTCTAACTGATTGTTGATTCAAAAATTTGAAAATTGAAGCTTGTTACCTGCAGTATGAATGTTAAAGGAAAGACATCGTTGGAAATTAGTAGGAAACACCGATACAAAGCCTTCTTTAATATCCATGGCATGAAGAGAAAGGATAAGCCTTGAGAGCAAACGGAACGGATATCTTAAGCAGTGGTGTAGGTGCAGGATCAAATACATATGGAGAAGCATTGCTTACACATGGGCATTTCTTACTCCAAATCGCATCATCTCAAAGTCAACACTCCGTATATTAATGGTTAGATCATCACTGCAAAATCAATTTTACTGCATTACTTCTAGGATCACAACTACTCTCTATTGTTATTGAAATATATGTCCTTACTGAAATTGGTTATAAGACAGCATGCTGGCACTTATATTTCAACTTGTACACTTAGGATTAGAAATGGATTTATGTTTGTGTCCACTAAATATAAAAACAGTTGTACTAGATTTAATAAAATATTACACAAGTTCAATCAGTAAGAATACTTAATGTGCAGGAAAATAAAGAAGACTATTTAGTAACTTCATTGCAATACGCTTTTCCCGGAAGGGCATTTATGGAATTCATTTCATTAACATACGTTTTAACTCTTTGGTTTCGTAATTTGCGATTAGTTAACAAATATTTATAGAGAAGCTAAGAGGAAAATTTTTGACTCCTTGAGTAGATGAGGAATATCTTTTATAGACTTCAGTGTTTCGCGCAAAGAAACCAACAATTCTTCGGCACAAAGAAAGAAAGATATCTTGGTTCATTAGGGAAACACTTTCAGTCAGTCCCAATAAGGATAAAATATTCATGCTCAAAGAACAATTTTAATTCATCAAAAATAGAAGAATCATCTCCAGCACTTCTATGATTTCAAGTTCTTGTTTCATCTTCATCATCTCGTACAATTTCTCATTGAGCTTTCATTATATAGTTTGATCATGACAAGAACTTCTAAATTCAAATAAAATCGGTAAGTTAAGCCAAAATTCTACAATGACAGAAAACGAAGGACTAGGATACAGCATCAAAACGACTGTTCAACTTCTCAAGGTCTAGTATAGGCCTCAGGAACCAATTCCTAATTAGAACAGAAGTATTAGACCAAGGTCTGTCAAAAATATGATAGTAGAAGCATTATCATTACACCTGGAGGATGTACTTACCTCAACAGACGTCTGCCAATTGTTACACACTGAGGTGTTACACACTGAAGAATGGAAAAATGATTAGTGCCAGCTTTTTTTTCCATTGCAAAAGTCCAAAATTAACAGCAAATAGATGACAGTCTTTCATAACCTTATTCATCATCCCATAAACAGAGAAACTGCAGTCATAAATAACAGAGACCATTTGCTTAACATATGAACCAGAGTGCAATAGCATTTACCATTGCTTTGTTATACTGGTGCCCATGTGGCTTGTTTATTAACCTTAAACCAAAGATAAAGAATGTGAATCTGCATTTACCCTTCCTTTGCTCTACCAATGCCCATATGGCTTGGATGCTTGTCAATTTGGAATACTTGCAATGCCTCATGGGCAGCTGAATCAACTTTGAGGAAATTGTTTCTTAACTTGCTTGTTAAAGTGCCCAACTCAGCATATTGAATTAACTATACCGAAGAAAATATGTAGATGTAGCAGAAGAGAAGCTATGCTTGGAAATATGGCATGAAATAGAAAGAAATTAAGAAGACAGCAAAGATACAGAGAACACTCAGATAGTGAATTAATTGTGATAGATGCATTTCCACTTTCTTTCTGTTCCAGGGTGTCCACTATCCGCTCATTTTCTAATATGGCAAGAAGTCCACCACTCACACGAACTTGAATATCACTTCGAATGTCCATCATCGAACTAAGCTACAGTTCAGCAAACAATCGCATCAATAAATTTAAACCAAGAAAAACAATATATGTGCTACTATTTTTTATGTTTGAAAGAACTAGATAGATACAAACTACAAACAAGATTATTCTTTAATATAAGCTCTACCTATGTGCAGCTTTTTTTTTATCAGGCAAATATATTATATATAAAGTAGAGTACAAGATGTACCCGAAAGTTACAAAACAGTACAACAAAGATTAGACTGTTTGTGCATGCGGAGATAAAAATTGGTGCTTTGACCAAAGCTGAACTTTATAACTGCATTAAGCTCAAAAGCATGGAATTGTTAAGCATTTCAACGTAAGTTCACATATTTTGTTGTATCGACTGGTTTCATCAATAATTGACTAAAAATAGTGTTGAATGACAAACTCCACCAACTTCCAAACAGACTCTAAGGAGTACACAGGTTTTCCAAAAATAGGGTTGAGATCGAAGCCAACATGTTGTTTGAGCTTAAACTATATCAGACTCTTCCTGTTTTTAGAAGATATCTCTTGCAATTCTTGTGGCTGAACTCAAGTTGAGATTCATTGGAACAAATTGTATATTACAAAGGCCTAAGAGTAAATCTTGACTGCCTTCAGCTTGGCAAATAAAATTCCAGAATAAAACAAAGACAAACTCAAGAGAGGCATAAACAATTAAGATGAAACAAGGACAAAATTTGACTTCCTGCACAAACTGTTCAACTTACAAAGGAGACCCTTTCTTTGCTATTCAGTCCTTCTTCCATTCCAGTAACTCGCAGGTACATTAGTCTGTTTGATGCAGAACAAACAACAGGAATCTAGTGATACTAATAGATTTTTTCAAAGATTCACCACACAGACTGCATGTATCTCAGACAACATTTGAACAAAATACCAAAACTAGATCCTTAATGTCCTGATATTTTCCATACTTATTTAGCAAGGAACCAACTAAATGCCATATGAGGAGTTATGAGATTTTAAACCATGTGTAGTCTGAAGGCTGCACCAACAACATGCAACTGATTAGGCATTTCCCATCTAAGAGTCGTATCTTCGTACTTGATGCATTTGATAAAATGATTGACAATCTTGAGCACCAGCTAGATCAGCTAAAAGTGTAAGGAATCTTACATATGAAAGCAGGAACAGAAAGAGAAGTATGTGTTGGAAGATCATAATAATATCCACAAGATATGAGTATTATATATTCAGATTGATATTATATATCTTAGATTGATTGTGATTATATTAGGAAAGATTCTAATTGATGTAAATTAGGGATGTGATTAGATTAGGATCCTTGTTCTGATTTGGTATTGTAGTTGTATAAATACCCATTCATATGATTGAGAAATGCAAGTGAATACATTTCTTCACATGGTATCAGAGCTCCAGATTTAAAGAAGGAGAAATCATTTCTGCTCTCCCATCGGATTCTTCACTTTCATCGTTCATTACAGCAATCTTCACCCAATCCTTCCTTTCGTTATTTTTGAACATTTCTTAACAATGTCTTCATCCGAAATGTCCAACTCCGTTCAAACGGAATCTGAGACCGTAAACTCCAATGCGCCGATCGGAGATTTACAAAATATTCGGATGAACTACAAATTGACGGGAAAAAACTATCTAAAGTGGTCCCAATTTGTTCGTACCTACTTGAAAGGAAAAGGAAGAGCGAGCCATCTTATGGGCACGGGACCAAAACAAGGCGAGGAAGGATTTGATGCGTGGGACGAAGCAAACTCCATGGTTATGTCATGGCTTTGGGACTCAATGGATCCCAAAATCAGTGACACGGTCATGTTCTTAACCTCTGCCAAAGCCATTTGGGATGCAATAAGGCGAACTTACTCAAAGGCGAGATACGGCTCATGTTTATGAGATAAAGATCAAAGTGGGAGCTACTAAACAGGGGAATAAACCTGTTACAGAATATGCAACTCAATTGCAGAATTTATGGCAAGAACTTGATCATTATCGTGTGATCGAGATGAAAAATCCAGAAGATGCTGCCACCCTGGGGAACTTTATTGACAAGGATAGAGTATACGATTTTTTGGCTGGATTGAACTCTAAGTTCGATCAAGTAAGAGTTCAAATCCTTGGCAAGGATGAACTACCATCACTGGAGGAAGCAATTTCCTTGATCCAAGCTGAAGAAAGTCGGAGAAGTGTGATGCTCGATTCTCAAAACTTAGAAGGCTCTGCAATGATGGTGACAACCCCAGAACGTCCACATCTGAATCTTGAGAATGGAAAGCCAGGATTCATGAAAAATCCAGGACGAGAAAACAGGAACAATCTGTGGTGCACTTATTGCAAGAAGACCGGGCACACAAGAGAAAATTGCTGGAAACTCCACGGCAGGCCCCATGATTGGAATCAACGAGGAGGGCAGCCCAGAAATTCAGGACAGCCTCGAAATACAGGCCAAGCTCATCTCAATATCAATCAGCAAAGTCAAGAAAGAACAAGTCAAGAAAACAATAAAAACTCAAATGAATTCAACAAAGAAGAGATTGAGAAGCTGAGAGGACTGATTGGGTAACTTGAAAAATCTGGTGGTACTTGTTCTATTGCTCTTTCAGGTAAGTACCCTATTTCTCTAGGGATAAATGCATCAAATAAGGATATTAGAAATGTGTGGATCATTGACTCGGGAGCCACAGATCACATGACACATTCTTCTTTGAAATTCACTACTTATTCTCCTTGTCCAAGTAACAAAAAGATTGCAATTGCAGATGGATCTTTTACCACCGTTGCAGGAATAGGAGATATTAGTGTTAACAATTCACTCACACTTAGAAATGTTCTGCATGTACCAAGATTATCCACTAATCTAATATCCATACACAAACTCACCTCTGATATGAACTGTAAAGTGCTATTTGATCCTTCATATTGTGTATTTCAGGACCAGGATTCGGGGAAGAAGATTGGACAAGCAAGGGAAGTGAATGGTCTCTACCTTCTTGAAGAAACCAACCACCTAGACACTGCTAAAAGTTTGCTTTCTCATTCGTCTTCGAATAAAAACAGCCTTTGGATGCAACATTTTAGGTTAGGGCATCCATCTTTTGGAGTTTTAAAAGTCATGTTTCCATCTTTATTCAAAGGGGTAGGAAATGAACACCTTCATTGTGATGTGTGTGAGTTTGCGAAACATAAACGTGTACCTTTTCCAATCAATAATAAAAGAAGTTCTATCCCTTTCAACCTTATCCATAGTGATGTTTGGGGACCGTCGGCTATTCCTAATGTGTCTGGATCACGTTGGTTTGTGTCATTTATTGATGATTGCACTCGAATATCTTGGATATTCCTTCTGAAATCCAAAACTGAAGTCAGTGTGGTGTTTCAAAATTTCCACAACATGGTTCAGAATCAATTTGGGGTAAAAATAAAGCACTTTAGGTCAGACAATGCTCGAGATTACTTCAATCATACGCTGTCTCCTTATTTTGAAAAAGAGGGAATCATTCATGAATCATCGTGTGTCAATACTCCACAACAAAATGGAGTTGCGGAACGTAAAAATGGCCACCTTCTAGCTATCACTCGAGCATTTCTCTTCCACTATAATGTTCCAAAAAGTTATTGGGGAGAAGCTGTCCTTACAGCAACTTACACAATAAATCGACTTCCCTCAAAGGTCCTAGGCTTCAAAAGTCCACTAGAAACTCTCAGTCAATTTTATCCTGATTTGAAGTCATCTTATAATCTCACTCCAAGAATTTTTGGATGCACTGTTTTTGTGCACATTCATAGCCAAAACAGGGGGAAGTTAGATCCTAGAGCTGTTAAGTGTGTATTTGTAGGCTATTCATCAACCAAAAAGGGTTACAAATGCTATCATCCACCTACCAGAAGGTTCCTAATTTCTGTTGATGTCACTTTCGTTGAACAACAACCCTATTTTTGCCAACCGTATGATCGGGGGGGGAACATTTATCATCTCTTGAGGATAGAGACAAAGATGCATTTTTGTTAGATATTCCTTCAGTTGATCCCATACATACATCAACCTCAAACCATAATTTATCTCCCAGCAGCAGTCCTACACAGAATAATTTTTCACCCTCAGATCATACCGAACATAATCTTTTTCCTAACAGTGTTCCTGAACAAAATCAGTTTGACCAGGTGTATTCAAGAAGGAAACGACCTGACACTGACCTTGTGCAAGTCCAAGAATCCTCCTGTAATCCTGTAAATGAGGTATGCAATGTTCAAGAAACCCTTTCTTCTCAGCCACGTCTTGATAATGATTTACCAATTGCCATCAGAAAAGGAACGAGGGAATGTACAAAGCATCCCCTCTATCCAATGGCAAAGTATGTAACCTTCAAGAATTTTTCACCAACTCATAGAAGTTTCCTAACGAGTCTTGATGCTGTTCACATTCCTAATACTTTATGATATCATCAAAAAGTGTTATCTTTAATAGATGTCGTGCGATGATGCAGCAAACGATTTATCTTCTATAAACTGAATTGAACCGCTCCAAAGATATCTCTGTATATCAAAGAAAAAGGATAAGATGACTCCGCCCGTAGGCGAAGACACTCCGACGCCCAAGTCAGTATATGTTTCAATAGAAAAAGTATTGAAATTGTAGGAATATCGTGTAAGTATTGCGTAATTGAACGTACCTCAATGAGGGTAGGAGCCCTCTATTTATAGATGTAGATGTAGAGTTCTAATCAATATAGAATAAGAGTTCTAGTCAATCTATAATTGTAGAGTTCTAGTCAATCTGGGGTAAGAGTTATAATCAATATGAAATAGTATTGTGTATGGCAACTAGATCCATGTTTATCCCGACAATATAGATGTCTTCCAAAACCCTACAACTCCTTGCTAAATTAGATTGGGTCGGTTAAAGCCCGTTAGGTAGATCGACCCTCCATAGAGGGGTATCACAAGTCCCCCCTCCTAGTCGGACTGACGTCGAAGACCAGAAGTTCGTTAAATGTTTAACCGACCTGTTCCTAGTGCCCCTGCTGTTTACTTCTACGGGAATATGAGATATAGTCGAGCTCCGTGATGAATAAACATGCGGTGCTAATAACATTGGCTTTATGAATATTAAGCGTCCCAAGCTCCATAATTAATAGAAATCTCAAGTCCCAGCGATGAAAAATATACGATGCCAATGAAACTTGTTTGATTTCCAGCATCAGTAGAATCCTGAGCTGAGCAGATAAGCCCGATCGGGCACCAGAGGTAATACGGAGCAAATAAAGCTCATCTGAGCTATATCGGATAAATATATGCAAATGATGCTCGACTAAACTAAGCTCCAGAGGTAATAGGTATGTGGAGCAAATGATGTTCGCCTGATCCAAACTAAGCTCCAGATATAATAAATGGGTGAGGTGTGCTCACCTGATATGAACCGAGCTCCAAAGATAACAAATAGGAGCGAAGAATGCTCGCCTAATTTGAGCTCCAGAGATAATAAAGAGGGGCGAAGTGTGCTCGCCTGATCTGAACTGAGCTCCAGAGATAACAAATAAGAGCGAAGAATGCTCGCCTGAACCGAGCTCCAAAGATAATAAATAGGGGCGAAGTCTGCTCGCTTGCTCTGAACTGAGCTCTAGAGATAATAAATATGAGCGAAGAATGCTCGCCTGAACCGTGCTCCAGAGATAGGTTGCACACCCATGCTCCTGGCGTAACCAGGACTGAGCTCGTGCTCTTGAGGCAGGTCGCATGCCCACGCTCCTGGCGTGACCAGGGCTGAGCTCTTGCTCCTGAGGTAGGTCGCACACCCATGCTCCTGGCGTGACCAGGGCTGAGCTCGTGCTCCTGAGGCAGGTCGCATGCCCATGCTCCTGGCGTGACCAGGGCTGAGCTCTTGCTCCTGAGGCAGGTCGCATGCCCATGCTCCTGGCGTGACCAGGGCTGAGCTCTTGCTCCTGAGGTAGGTCGCATGCCCATGCTCCTGGCGTGACCAGGGCTGAGCTCTTGCTCCTGAGGCAGGTCGCATGCCCATGCTCCTGGCGTGACCAGGGCTGAGCTCTTGCTCCTGAGGTAGGTCGCACACCCATGCTCCTGGCGTGACCAGGGCTGAGCTCGTGCTCCTGAGGCAGGTCGCATGCCCACGCTCCTGGCGTGACCAGGGCTGAGCTCTTGCTCCTGAGGCAGGTCGCATGCCCATGCTCCTGGCGTGACCAGGGCTGAGCTCTTGCTACTGAGGTAGGTCGCACACCCATGCTCTTGGCGTGACCAGGGCTGAGCTCGTGCTCCTGAGGCAGGTCGCATGCCCATGCTCCTGGCGTGACCAGGGCTGAGATCTTGCTCCTGAGGCAGGTCGCATGCCCATGCTACTGGCGTGACCAGGGCTGAGCTCTTGCTCCTGAGGTAGGTCGCACACCCATGCTCCTGGCGTGACCAGGGCTGAGCTCGTGCTCCTGAGGCAGGTCGCATGCCCATGCTCCTGGCGTGACCAGGGCTGAGCTCTTGCTCCTGAGGCAGGTCGCATGCCCATGCTCCTGGCGTGACCAGGGCTGAGCTCTTGCTCCTGAGGCAGGTTGCACACCATGCTCCTGGCGTGACCAGGGCTGAGCTCTTGCTCCTGAGGCAGGTCGCATTGCCCATGCTCCTGGCGTGACCAGGGCTGAGCTCTTGCTCCTGAGGCAGGTCGCATGCCCATGCTCCTGGCGTGACTAGGGCTGAGCTCTTGCTCCTGAGGCAGGTTGCACACCCATGCTCCTGACGTGACCAGGGCTGAGCTCGTGCTCCTGAGGTAGGTTGCACACCCATCCTCCTGGCGTAACCAGGGCTGAGCTCGTGCTCCTGATGTGCCAAGGGCTTATTGACAACGCCTTGGGCTTCTGAATAGGGTCTTTAACCGACCCAATCTAATTTAGCAAGGAGTTGTAGGGTTTTGGAAGACATCTATATTGTCGGGATAAACATGGATCTAGTTGCCATACACAATACTATTTCATATTGATTATAACTCTTACCCCAGATTGACTAGAACTCTACAATTATAGATTGACTAGAACTCTTATTCTATATTGATTAGAACTCTACATCTACATCTATAAATAGAGGGCTCCTACCCTCATTGAGGTACGTTCAATTACGCCATACTTACACGATATTCCTACAATTTCAATACTTTTTCTATTGAAACATATACTGACTTGGGCGTCGGAGTGTCTTCGCCTACGGGCGGAGTCATCTTATCCTTTTTCTTTGATATACAGAGATATCTTTGGAGCGGTTCAATTCAGTTTATAGAAGATAAATCTTGCTGCATCATCGCACGACATCTATTAAAGATCACACTTTTTGATGATTTCAATTGGCGCCGTCTGTGGGAAACTATGAGTTTAAGACGTGAGTATGAAGGAAGAAAAAAGACTGAAGGATGGAGGAGGAACGACATTGGATATGTGCGGGTGAGGGTGGTGCGACGATGGGTCATCTTATTTGGATCCTCTCCTCTACAAAAACGACGCCCACGTGTCCCATTTTTTCCCAAAAAATCAATCTTGATTCCATCCAATCTATCGTCGTCGACTCTATGATTTTGAACAATTTGTTCCAAAATTTTAAACCCAATAAGAATTGGATCTAGAACCATTGACTCAACTCCAGAACAGGGTCCATTTTTCGATTCTGGTCCTAGCACTCCACTCTATAACTCTGCTAGGATATTAAATCCAATTAGAACGGGGTCCACATGCATGGACACTCCAAAGCAGGGTCCGTTTTTGATTCTGTTCGGAGCACACCACTCTATAATTCCGCAAGCTCTCCACACGTGGACAACATGTTTTACAGGAATAGTCTATTCACAGATTCATTCCAAGCACACCAATGTACAATTTTAACGATTCTCCTAAAGGGTTCAAGGAAGTTTCCGAAGAGCCATATTCACGACAGTTTCTCAAGATTCGATTCCTTCAACATGAATGACAGTGGTCCTTTTGGTCGTGAGTCTTTGACAAGATTTGATTCAATGCGAAGCACCAGAGATTCTGACTTTGATCAAGGATATTTTCACGCCGAGAATCACCCTTCGCAAGATTTGACTCATTCCGGAGCACAGCAGATTCTGATTATAACTTTGGCTCGTTTCCTCTACGAGACACATTTACTAGATTTGATTCTATGTGTAGTACTCGGGAGTCTGATTATGGTCATGGTTTCCCTTCGTTTGACGATGCTGCAGATCCGTTCGGGCTTAATGAGCCTTTTAGGCCATCTCTTGAGGGTCAAACTTCGAAGAAAGATTCAGATAGTTGGAAAGCATTCTAGTGTTGCAATTTTGTCATTCGTCTTCGTGGGCAGATCTTCCAAACCAAGTAACTATTACGCTCTCCTCATCGACAATGGTGAGGAGGGTGAAAGAACCCTGATTCTGTCACCACCCAAAAAGATAACGCCATCGCTGGACACGAATACATGTTGGATCTTCCTGAAGAGTGCTTGGCATATATCTTCCCATTACTTTCTTCCGATGACCGTAAGCGCTCGTCTCTAATCTGCCAGCATTGGCGACAAGGTGTTGATTCAAATCTCCCTAAGTTTTGGGGCAAAAAGAATAAGTCATTCTTAATTGTGAAATTAAGGTGCTCTTCGTGGTGGCAAATTTGAAGAAATTGGGACCGATGGATTTTTTCGGATCGAGTTCTTTGCTCATTAAATTCTCGGTATCAGATTTTTTGGACTTCTCACGCTTCTGATCTTCATCGCGTGATCATTCACCTCGCTCACTGTTAGGTGTTTACGGGACCAGTCTGATGAAGTGTGAGGAAAAGGAGTTGATTGGGTTTTTGGTCTTCCGTATATCGACTGTGGCCCCTCCTCTTAAACACTTTGAATGGCCACCTACTCTTTTCTCTGAGTGTTGCAACAAAAAATCCTTTATTCCAAGAGTAGCTCATCACCCTTACGAAGAGAATTTTTCACAGATGTTGGGATTCCATCACCAACAGCAGCAGAGTCCCCATATCTTACAAGCAGCTCAAATACGGAAGATGTAGCCGGGGAAAGCGGCGGCGGGGGCCAGCAAGCAACGAAGAATTACTTACAGAAGAGATACATGAAAGATTTATTCAAAGAAGGGGCCGTTGATTCACATGGTGAAGGCCCAGCTCGCCTCCAAACAAACAATCCAGATACAGAACAGTTTGCAAATAATGCAACCGCAGAAAAACCAAGAAGCAGCTGCGGCTGCCCGCATCGCATTCTCCGGGGAGTATGATTAGACAGGCTAACATGATGCCCACCACCGCCATGTGGGCTGTAACAACCTTCCCCAAGCAGCGGCACCACGAGCAGCACTTTCTGGATGCTCCCGGTGACCACATCCGTCGGCGGCGACGGTTCTCGGAACCCAACGTCCTCTTCATCGGCGGAGTCAGGTGTCCCATCGGAGACGACCCAGATCTGGCCTTTCGCCACCGCCCAGTCCGGCGGAAACCACCCTGCAAACCCCGCTGCATTCATGCCGAGGTATAATTATCCGGGGAATCTTGAATTTCAAAGTGGAAGATCGAGTCCTCTATAATTAGGATCGATGTTTCAGCCATCTCACCATCTGGGATTAGGGGTTTCAGCGGAATCCAATCTAGGAATGCTAGCAGCATTAAACTCATATTCAAGAAACAATTTGAATATGAATTCTGAAATTCTTGAGCAGCAGAATCAGACTCAAACTACAGATAGCAGAGATGATGAAGAGAACAGTTCTCAATAACAATTACTTGTAATCAAGTATCAGATTTGAGATATTTGGTGCGTGAGTCGACTTTTGAAACGACGGATTCAAGAAAAGAAGATTACAAAGTACTTTTAGGGCCGATCTAAGTTACAGCTCGGGCGTGCAATCTTGCAGTAAGACCCTATTCAGAAGCCCAAGGCGTTGTCAATAAGCCCTTGGCACATCAGGAGCACGAGCTCAGCCCTGGTTACGCCAGGAGCATGGGTGTGCAACCTACCTCAGGAGCACGAGCTCAGCCCTGGTCACGCCAGGAGCATGGGTGTGCAACCTGCCTCAGGAGCAAGAGCTCAGCCCTGGTCACGCCAGGAGCATGGCATGCGACCTGCCTCAGGAGGCAAGAGCTCAGCCCTGGTCACGCCAGGAGCATGGGCATGCGACCTGCCTCAGGAGCACGAGCTCAGCCCTGGTCACGCCAGGAGCATGGGTGTGCAACCTGCCTCAGGAGCAAGAGCTCAGCCCTGGTCACGCCAGGAGCATGGGCATGCGACCTGCCCTCAGGAGCAAGAGCTCAGCCCTGGTCACGCCAGGAGCATGGGCATGCGACCTGCCTCAGGAGCACGAACTCAGCCCTGGTCACGCCAGGAGCATGGGTGTGCGACCTACCTCAGGAGCAAGAGCTCAGCCCTGGTCACGCCAGTAGCATGGGCATGCGACCTGCCTCAGGAGCAAGAGCTCAGCCCTGGTCACGCCAGGAGCATGGGCATGCGACCTGCCTCAGGAGCACGAGCTCAGCCCTGGTCACGCCAAGAGCATGGGTGTGCGACCTACCTCAGTAGCAAGAGCTCAGCCCTGGTCACGCCAGGAGCATGTGCATGCGACCTGCCTCAGGAGCAAGAGCTCAGCCCTGGTCACGCCAGGAGCGTGGGCATGCGACCTGCCTCAGGAGCACGAGCTCAGCCCTGGTCACGCCAGGAGCATGGTGTGCGACCTACCTCAGGAGCAAGAGCTCAGCCCTGGTCACGCCAGGAGCATGGGCATGCGACCTGCCTCAGGAGCAAGAGCTCAGCCCTGGTCACGCCAGGAGCATGGGCATGCGACCTGCCCTCAGGAGCAAGAGCTCAGCCCTGGTCACGCCAGGAGCATGGGCATGCGACCTGCCTCAGGAGCACGAGCTCAGCCCTGGTCACGCCAGGAGCATGGGTGTGCGACCTACCTCAGGAGCAAGAGCTCAGCCTTGGTCACGCCAGGAGCGTGGGCATGCGACCCTGCCTCAAGAGCACGAGCTCAGCCCTGGTTACGCAGGAGCATGGGTGTGCAACCTACTCTCTGGAGCACGTTCAGGCGAGCATTCTTCGCTCATATTTATTATCTCTAGAGCTCAGTTCAGAGCAAGCGAGCAGACTCTATTTATTATCTTTGGAGCTCGGTCCAGGCGAGCATTCTTCGCTCTTATTTGTTATCTCTGGAGCTCAGTTCAGATCAGGCGAGCACACTTCGCCCCTCTTTATTATCTCTGGAGCTCAAATTAGGCGAGCATCTCTTCGCTCCTATTTGTTATCTCTGGAGCTCGGGTCATATCAGGTGAGCACACCTCACCCCATTTATTATATCTGGAGCTTAGTTTGGATCAGGCGAACATATTTGCTCCACATACCTATTACCTCTGGAGCTTAGTTTAGTCGAGCATCATTTGCATATATTTATCCGATATAGCTCAGATGAGCTTTATTTGCTCCGTATTACCTCTGGTGGCCCGATCGGGCTTATCTGCTCAGCTCAGATTCTACTGATGCTGGAAATCAAACAAGTTTCATTGGCATCGTATATTTTTCATCGCTGGGACTTGAGATTTCTATTAATTATGGAGCTTGGGACGCTTAATATTCATAAAGCCAATGTTATTAGCACCGCATGTTTATTCATCACGGAGCTCGACTATATCTCATATTCCCGTAGAAGTAAACGCAGGGGCACTAGGAACAGGTCGGTTAAAACATTTAACGAACTTCTGGTCTTCGACGTCAGTCCGACTAGGAGGGGGGGACTTGTGATACCCTCTATGGAGGGTCGATCTAACTAACGGGCTTTTAACCGACCCAATCTAATTTAGCAAGGAGTTGTAGGGTTTTGGAAGACATCTATATTGTCGGGATAAACATGGCTCCTAGTTGCCATACACAATACTATTTCATATTGATTATAACTCTTACCCCAGATTGACTAGAACTCTACAATTATAGATTGACTAGAACTCTTATTCTATATTGATTAGAACTCTACATCTACATCTATAAATAGAGGGCTCCTACCCTCATTGAGGTACGTTCAATTACGCAATACTTACACGATATTCCTACAATTTCAATACTTTTTCTATTGAAACATATACTGACTTGGGCGTCGGAGTGTCTTCGCCTACGGGCGGAGTCATCTTATCCTTTTTCTTTGGATATACAGAGATATCTTTGGAGCGGTTCAATTCAGTTTATAGAAGATAAATCGTTTGCTGCATCATCGCACGACATCTATTAAAGATCACACTGTTTGATGATAT
>CAJQUN010002273.1:0-29490 GCA_907163345.1 Haberlea rhodopensis | reverse complement strand
CAACTTGTCTCCGTCATCCAACAGTGGTACGCAATCAGCACCCATCGCTCGTAGGCGGCATAATCCAGTACTACGTACATAGCGGTATAACCCATCGCCAATAGAATCAGCTGCATGATCCCTCACCATAGAGCCGGCGGCATAAAACATCGCTATATAAATATACGGCGGTATGAACCACGCCAATAGAATAGCGGAATGAACCATCGCTATGAATACCCAGCGGTATAGTATAACCATCGCCAATAGAATAGCGGAATGAACCATAGCTATATAATACCCGGCGGCATGAACCATCGCCAATAGAATAGCGGAATGAACCATCGCTATGAATATCCGGCGGCATAAACCATCGCCAATAGAATAGCGGAATGAACCATCGCTATGATATCCGGCGGTATAAACCATCGCCAATAGAATAGCGGAAAGAACCATCTCTATATAATACCCGGCGACATGAACCATCGCCAATAGAATATCGGATGAACCATCGCTATGAATATCCGGCAGTATAAACCATCGCCAATAGAATAGCGGAATGAACCATCGCTATGAATATCTGGCGGTATAAACCATCCCCAATAGAATAGCGGAATGAACCATCACTATATAATACCCGGTGGCATGAACCATTGCCAATAGAATAACGGAATGAACCATTCCTATATAATACCCGGCGGCATGAATCGCCAATAGAATAGCAGATCCCTAGTCTTGTTACGGTAGTGTATTTTAATGCACCTCGCTTGTCATGACTACGGCATAAATACCCCTCGCTTCGACATATCAGCGGCATCGAATAACCTCGCCCAAATGCGACATGCGGCAACACCCTCGCTTCAACATTTGGCGGCAAAATATCTTTCCTCGCTACGAAATGACAGCGACAAGTATTCTATCATCGCATCAAGTGACAGCGGCAAAGCATTTAAAATCATCACTCATCCATAACAGCGACTCATGGGATATTCACCAAGTATTCCTCTATACCTGCAATACAATGCATATTCCATATTCCAATATACATCACCCTGAGTGTATTTTAATGCACCTCGCTTGTCATGACAGCGGCAAGTGTTCTATCATCGCTTCAAGTGACAGCGGCAAAGCATTAAAATCATCACTCCAATTTATTCAAACACAATGAGTGTATTTTAATGCACATCGCTTCTCATGACAGCGGCAAGTGTTCTATCATCGCTTCAAGTGACATCGGCAAAGCATTAAAATCATCACTCCAATATATACATGCAACCACAATGCATAATCCATGATGTATATAAAATGCAGGTTACCGTTTCGTGTTTCAACCCTGGCCTTAGCCTTTCGTGTCATAGCGTCCCTACAGGCACAATCTCAAACCATGAGCATATGATAATCTATATTCACCACAATATGATTATAATGAGTAAATGCATAAACTATGGTTACAGGGTACTTCCTGTATCACAATGCATTTCAAAATGCTCCCTTTGGTTGTCCCTGTGCCACAACTCACAATCATAATCAACAGGTTATATTATGATTCCATAGTGTCATGACATATGATTGTTCCGCTATGATCACATATCCTAAATGCAGTAAGCAAAATAGTTGTGTCACACAACACTAACCACTATCATGCATAAATATGTGCTACCCACTCCTATCAGCATGTTCCAGGCCCTCAACAGCCCCAAAGAGCAAACCACTGCTCTGATACCACTAATGTAAGGACCCCCGTGCCCTTAACCCGTTATTAGTGTACTAATCCATGCCATTACTGCATACAATCATACATGTAGGGGAAGAAAAACCACTTATCATCATAGCCAATCATGCATATTATAAAATTTCTTTACATTATTCAATATAATGTCCAGTTTGCCCAACCATGACCACATAAATCTCATGCACCAATATAATACACTAACATGTTCTCAATTCATTTAGTAATTCAATAAATAAATAAATGAAGAGAGAAAGGCCCTCGCCTTTTTTATACATACATATACACATAATAGTGCTCACATACGAGCATCGAATGAGTCTATGTGTATCAAATGTATAAAACGTCGTGCTCAATACCGTCTCTGGTACTTCGATCTCTGGAATCACTTCAAATCCACAGCTTGAGCTCAACTCCAAGCCATCGATGTACCTAATAACCTGCCCCAACAGAGACAGCCCCCACACGGGGTGAGCATACCAATAACCCAAATCCCATAATCACAATAATACAATTCATAATTTACAAAAATGTAAATGCTATGAAATATAAAACATGCTCCCTGGATGACATCATCCTCATCCGGGATTCCCTGTACTGTCCCTGTTCTCAAAATAACTGAAACCATCAAATTTCCAAATGCCAGTTAATCATTACATTGATTAACAAATCAATTTGCCACATTCCGATATCATAACAATAATATCAAATCATTAAACAATGATTACAATTATCCCATATATCTCATTTATGGTTCCGTAGTTCTATCTCATTGCTCGCTCTGCAATAGCGGCGTTTCATTCTCACGCATGCTCAACAGCAGTGGCGTCATAACCGATGTTCGCTCAAAGGCGACAACATCCCAATCATTGCTCGCTCAAAAGCGGCACCATATAATTCCCAATGTATATATGTCCATTCATAGTGATTACCATAAACCATGCAATTCAATATACATTTATTGCAATATAGCGTACCATACACTCAACAATTGTAATTATAATAAAGGGCTATGCTCGTACGTCATACGTACCTTATGATTCCGTAGTTCCAGTCCAATCTTGCCTGAGTCCCACGACCCGATGAGTTTAAGTGCTAACATGCAAATAACTCTCAATTAAACGTAGGCATGCAATCACGTGCCCAAGCACGTTCACAACTTCCAAACCTATCGTCCATCCATGACGATTACCAAAATAAAAGCCCCCCAGCTAAGCATGCATAATACCCAAAATATTCCATTTTATATGTTGAAAAGATAGCAAAAAAAACCCAACCGAGAATTCCGTTTAATTAACTTTCGCTCCAACCAATCCATTTTAAAAGTATAACATTCCCATTGGAGTGTAAACATTGCCCCGGAAACGGGCCACTTAAACCTCGATTTCAAAATCCCGATAATTTTCCAAAATTAAAAAAAAAAATAAAACCTTGCGGGCGGCGATCGATCGCCTCATTTAGCGCGATCGATCGCCCCTGTCCAGTGGGCAAAAATGCCTACACGCGATCGATCGCCACCCCTCGCGATCGATCGCCAATGTGCTCGTGATCGATCGCCTAGACCACGCGATCGATCGCCTGCACTGTTCATCGCCATCAAAATTTGAACTCCTCATCGCGATCGATCGCCCCTCCTAGGCGATCGATCGCCAACTGCGTTTTTCCAAAAAATTCGAGCTTCCATGGTGTTTCTCACACCCATACTCAAAACCAACACCCCTAACTTCCTCAACACCCTCAATACACCATTCAAACTCAATAAAAACACTAAAATCAACATTTTAGATTTTAATCCAAAAACCCCCAAATTCAAAACCAACCCAAAACTCAACCATTTAGCACAAAACCATAATCAAATCGAAGCTAAAGGTGAGGAGAAGAAGATTACCAGCCTTTCTTCAAGAAATCGGGCTCCCAAAATGAGCCCCTGTCGATTTTTGCTTCCAAGAGGAGAAGAGGGAAGGGTTTGGGGTGAGAGAGACGTGAGGGAGATGAGAGAGGAAAGTGATTCCGTATAATGACGGAATACCGAGTCTATTTGGTATATATAGCTCCAAAGCTCCAAAATACCGACTCCTTCACAAATACATCATGATTCATTAAATATCATATGTTTTAAAAATCATCTCTATAACCTCAATTCTCATTACCAGCCCCAGTACAAAGTACTACGGACCCCAAATCCCACCAAAGACCAAATTCCAAGGTTAACACCACGACGAGAATAGAATCTCATCCCTTGGATCTCAAGACTCCAAATATCGGATTTAAAATCCCCGAGAGTCTTGAAACCGTAATTAATTCATAATTGCCACCAATAAAATCCATTAAGGATCAATACCACATGGGGATTAACACTATTAATTCACGGGTATCACAATTATCCACCACTAATAAAATTTCGTCCCCAAAATTTGCACGTCGTAATCCACGTATTGCTGAGATTACAGAATCCAAACGGATTCACATCGTCGAATCATAAACACATCATGGACGACATTCCAGCCGCGAGGATACCGACCTAGCAACAAAACCTGGAATGGGATAACCTCCCAAACCATTACAATCCCAACGGAACGTCCGCAGATCCCAATGCCAACCACCTCAAAGCAGTCAGCCAACTATAACTGCTAACTAAACGAATCGTTCAAGATTCTCAAATAGATATCGTCACAATGATATCTTCAAGACCTAGTCACCGATGTTAAGCATACATCGTTACCAAAGTGACGATTAGTACACAACAGTGTACCTGAACTACATCCGGTTCCCAATTTCAAAATCCATCTCCAACAGGGGAGTAGTTGCACCACGTTGCAATACGGATCGAACAACTCACGGTCACCGATAGACACCAAACCCACTATCGAGACTCCACGAGGTCTCAAGTTCTCGAAAGGACATGCAAGAATGATCGATTGCATTCCCGCCACACGTGTCAATCACGACACTAAACAAATCCAAATCCTGGCCATCCCTTGTTCATCCTTGGATTCAGTAATCCTAAAACAGGGAGGCTATCGAATTGACCAGCAAGAAATCCATGGTCCCAAAACCAGACAATCCCTCCTCAGGGGAAGTCAACCGGACCCCACGATTATTCCTCAGAATACATCGTGCCATCGAGATTACCAACCTCAAGGTGCCACAATCTCTCACAGAGATTCACCAAACCAAGCGTACTAATCCGATACTCAACAAGTACCGAAACACGGGCATTCATACTCACATACATACCCAAGTACCTACACACATGCATACTCAAAGTAATAGGCCCGGGTATCTCCAATCATAACCAAAGTCCCAAAACCAACTGTCAATCTTCAGCTATTCTCACCTCGCGGGGAATAATGATTGACAGACCAATGAACTACCTTCTTCACAAGGAAAACGTCATAAACTCATGACCCTCCAACCTCGAACCATCGTTCGGAAACCTGGATATATTTATCAAAACATATCACGGAACTAAAAATACGCAACTGGTTCAGAATAGTGCATCAAAGCCACTATTACCAACCCAAAACCCGTATACGTTATGTATACTCATCCTAAAGATGCTCCGCACTAATACCATAGTACTACACAATCTCGAGCATTACTCCGGAGACGTCTCCTCGAACGTCGCACCGGAAGTACGAAGCCATCACCTAGTCCAACACTAGTAGGGCTTACCCCGGTTGATTCACAATCAACTCTCAACCAATACCAGCTGTCTCCATGACAGTACAATCCAAATCTCTCCAAGAGATAAAATCAATATAGTAGTGTTACCCCACTAGCTATATCCCACAAATCCAATTGTGACTCCCGTTGCATTCCATATGCAAGGATGCTCAACTAGAGCTAACAACGACTTGTTGACACTCGTGTTGGTACTACCAACAAAATTGAGCTGTCCCAGTACAAGTCCCTCAAGACAATAGACGTATAAACGTTCCCGTGAGGTATTCCTTGCCTCAATCATCATGCCACATAGAGACTGCAAGAGTTTACCATAAGTCCTCATCGTATCATCATACGATTCACCGAACTCGGTCCCAACGTGCAGTATAAGTGCCACACAAGCACACTATAACACTGCTACAATACCTGGCTAGCAAAACGCTGCTCTATAGGCTTATACCAAGCCTACCAACGTATCGTACGTTCCATCCCGGTACACCATACCGTAACATCCATTTAGAGTAGTGAGTCATCACCCAATATTCTCTAATACCAATGCACAAAGGACATCTCGGTGTCCTTGCTCAACCACAAAGCAATCCTAACTCCGTAGGATTTATTCCACACCCAGGGGTGGGTGGTGTGATCACGTCTAACACATGTCACCTCGGCATAAGCAAGTAGTTTCCTCAACAACCACTCCTGTTACCAGTCACTTGGCCATAGCCATACCAACGAGTATGCCCAAAGGTACCACTACTCGTAAAATAGTTACCTCAATTATGTGCTGCGATACACTCCCCGTACGGCACCCAATGATTCATCGAGCGACCTGCTCGGCATAATGGTCTCGTCAACTAGTGACCCAGACACTACCATGTGCTCACCGTTAGCACTCAACCACACGACTAAATACATATACTTAACTATATTAACCATCGAAACGACGCTCCGCTCTACATAGATATCCACTATGTCTTTGTCATCTAGTGACGGTACCTGTCAACATATGACATTCAATATAACATCGTCAACTCGTGACGGTACATGTCGAAACACGACATCCATAACCTCATCGTCAAACACCTGACGGTATACATATATCAACGCATATCATCCACAATAATGCTAATAAAATAGTAATGTGCCAATAGAATAGCGGAATGAACCATTGCTATGAATATCCGGCGGTATAACCATCGCCAATAGAATAGCGGAATGAACCATCGCTATGAATATCTGGCGGTATAAAACCATCGCCAATAGAATGGCGGAATGAACCATCACTATATAATACCCGGTGGCATGAACCATTGCCAATAGAATACCGGAATGAACCATTCCTATATAATACCCGGCGGCATGAATCGCCAATAGAATAGCGGATCCCTAGTCTTGTTACGGTAGTGTATTTTAATGCACCTCGCTTGTCATGACTACGACATTAATACCCCTCGCTTCGACATATCAGCGGCATCGAATAACCTCGCCCAAATGCGACATGCGGCAACATCCTCGCTTCAACATTTGGCGGCAAATATTCTTTCCTTGCTACGAAATGACAGCGGCAAGTATTCTATCATCGCATCAAGTGACAGCGGTAAAGCATTTAAAATCATCACTCATCCATACAGCGACTCATGGGATATTCGCCAAGTATTCCCTCTATACCTGCAATACAATGCATATTCCATATTCCAATATACATCACCCTGAGTGTATTTTAATGCACCTCGCTTGTCATGACATCGACAAGTGTTCTATCATCGCTTCAAGTGACAGCGGCAAAGCATTAAAATCATCACTCCAATATATACAACCACAATGAGTGTATTTTAATGCACCTCGCTTCTCATGACAGCGGTAAGTGTTCTATCATCGCTTCAAGTGACAGCGGCAAAGCATTAAAATCATCACTCCAATATATACATGCAACCACAATGCATAATCCATGATGTATATAAAATGCAGGTTAGCGTTTCGTGTCTTTCAACCCTGGCCTTAGCCTTTCGTGTCATAGCGTCCCTACAGGCACAATCCCAAACCATGAGCATATGATAATCCATATTCACCACAATATGATTATAATGAGTAAATGCATAAACTATGGTTACAAGGTACTTCCTGTATCCCAATACATTTCAAAATGGTCCCTTTGGTTGTCCCTGTGCCACAACTCACAATCATAATCAACAGTTATATTATGATTCCATAGATGTCATGACATATGATTATTCCGCTATGATCACATATCCTAAATGCACGTAAGCAAAATAGTTGTGTCACACAACACTAACTACTATCATGCATAAATATGTGCTACCCACTCCTATCAGCATGTTCCAGGCCCTCAACAGCCCCAAAGAGCAAACCACTGCTCTGATACCACTAATGTAAGGACCCCCGTGCCCTTAACCCGTTATTAGTGTATTAATCCATGCCATTAGTGCATACAATCATACATGTAGGGGAAGAACCACTTATCATCATAGCCAATCATGCATATTATAAAATTTCTTTACATTATTCAATATAATGTCCAGTTTCCCCAACCATGACCACATAAATCTCATGCACCAATATAATACACTAACATGTTTTCAATTCATTTAGCAATTCAATAAATAAATAAATGAGAGAGAAAGGCCCTCGCCTTTTATACATACCATATACACATAATAGTGCTCACATGCGAGCATCGAATGAGTCTATGTGTATCAAATGTATAAAACGTTGTGCTCAATACCGTCTCTGGTACTTCGATCTCTGGAATCACCTCAAATCCACAGCTTGAGCTCAACTCCAAGCCATCGATGTACCTAATAACCTGCCCCAACAGAGACAGCCCCCACACGGGGTGAGCATACCAATAACCCAAATCCCATAATCACAATAATACAATTCATAGTTTACAAAAATGTAAATGCTATGAAATACAAAAGTTGTCCCTGGATGGCATCATCCTCATTCGGGATTCCTGTACTGTCCCTATTCTCAAAATAACTGAAACCATCAAATTCCCAAATGCCAGTTAATCATTACATTGATTAACAAATCAATTTGCCACATTCCGATATCATAACAATAATATCAAATCATTAAACAATGATTATAATTATCCCATATATCTCATTATGGCTCCGTAGTTCTATCTCTTTGCTCGCTCTACAATAGCGGCGTTTCATTCTCACGCATGCGCAACAGCAGTGGCGTCATAATCGATGTTCGCTCAAAGGCGACAACATCCCAATCATTGCTCGCTCAAAAGCGGCACCATATAATTAACAATGTATATATGTCCATCCATAGTGATTACCGTAAACCATGCAATTCAATATACATTTATTGCAATATAGCGTACCATACACTCAACAATTGCAATTATAATAAAGGGCTATGCTCGTACGTCATACGTACCTTATGATTCCGTAGTTCCAGTCCAATCTTGCCTGAGTCCCACGACCCGATGAGTTTAAGTGCTAACATGCAAATAACTCTCAATTAACGTAGGCATGCAATCACGTGCCCAAGCACGTTCACAACTTCCAAACCTATCGTCCATCCATGACGATTACCAAAATAAAAGCCCCCCGGCTAAGCATGCATAATACCCAAAATATTCCATTTTATATGTTCAAAAGATAGCTAAAAAAACCAACCGAGAATTCCGTTTAATTAACTTTGGCTCCAACCAATCCATTTTAAAAGTATAACATTCCCATTGGAGTGTAAACATTGCCCCGGAAACGGGCCACTTAAACCTCGATTTCAAAATCCCGACAATTTTCCAAAATTTCAAAAAAAAATAAAACCTTGCGGGCGACGATCGATCACCTCATTTAGTGCGATCGATCGCCTAGACCACGCGATCGATCGCCTGCACTATTCATCGCCATCAAAATTTGAACTCTCGTCGCGATCGATCGCCCCTCGCGATCGATCGCCACCCTTATCGATCCACGTATTCCAAAATCGAGCTTCCATAGTGTTTCTCACACCCATACTCAAAACAACACCCCTAACTTCCTCAACACCCCCAATACACCATTTAAACTCATTAAAAACACTAAAATCAACATTTTTAGATTTTAATCCAAAACCCCCAAATTCAAAACCAACCCAAACTCAACCATTTAGCACAAAACCATAATCAAATCGAAGCTAAAGGTGAGGAGAAGATGATTACCAGCCTCTCTTCAAGAAATCGGGCTCCCAAAATGAGCTCCCATCGATTTTTGCTTCGAAGAGGAGAAGAGGGAAGGGTTTGGGGTGAGAGAGACGTGAGGGAGATGAGAGAGGAAAGTGATTCCGTATAATGACGGAATACCGAGTCTATTTGGTATATATAGCTCCAAAGCTCCAAAATACCGACTCCTTCACAAATACATCATGATTCATTAAATATCATCTGTTTTCAAAAATCATATCTCTAACCTCAATTCCCATTACCAGCCCAGTACAAAGTACTCCGGACCCTGAATCCCACCAAAGACCAAATTCCAAGGTTAACACCACGACGAGATACAATCTCATCCCTTGGATCCCAAGACTCCAAATATCGGATTTAAAATCCCCGAGAGTCTCGAAACCGCAATTAATTTATAATTGCCACCAATAAAATCCATTAAGGATCAATACCACACGGGGATTAACACTATTAATTCACGGGTATCACACTGTGTTAGGATTGTTGAATCCTAGGGTAAACAAGGGATGGTCAGGAGTCGATTTTTCTTGCATTTCCTCTATAGAAACTTGAGACCTTGTAGAGTCTCGATGGCGTGTTTGGACCAAGATGTGATTTCATGGAACACACAGATGTTGATATTTCTTCCATTATCCATCGCTGCTGTTTAGGTTGGTTTGTGTTTAAGTCAATTTAGTTTGATAATCATTCCATAATCGTAGGTTAAATATAGTAATTCTAATCGAACGTGGTAATTACTACTAGTCTCTGTGGGTACGACAATCCTTACTTTTAGACTATTATACTAAAACTTGACACCGTGCACTTGCGGTACATAAATCGCTACACTGAGAAATAATTGTTTAAAATAAAAGCGATCAAGTTTTGGCGCCGTTGCCGGGGACTACTAGTTAAGTAATATCATAGGAGATTAGTTGACTATAATTTCGAATAATTTTTTATTTTTACTTTTATTACGGTTTATACGATTTCACTACTGTTGTCCCTTCGTTGTGTTGAATTTTGCAGGGAGTTGTCTTTGTAGTGCATGCTACGAAGTGACAGACCTATACTAGAGCCACTTGACTTAGAGATTGAACGAACTTGCAGAAGACTTCGGAAAGAAACTAGAGAGATGGCCGAGAATAATCGACGGAATGGTACTGGAAACAACGAAGAATTGCCAATTACAAGATCCATGATGGACTATGCACAAGCATCTTTTCAAGGCACTATCTCTAGCATCACTAGACCAAGGATTCAGGCTAATAACTTCGAAATCAAGCCTGCCATAATTCAGATGATTCAACATTCTGTGCAATTTGGAGGATCGCCTACTGATGATCCTAATGCTCATATCTCCAACTTCTTGGAGATATGCCACACGTTCAAGCACAATGGCGTCACTGACGACGCCATCAGGTTAAGACTTTTCCTTTTTCCTTAAATGACAAAGCTAAGAGTTGGTTAAATTCATTGCCTGCAGGATCGATCAATACTTGGGAGGGGATGACTCAAGACTTTTTATCAAATACTTTCCCCCTTCCAAGATAGCTAAGATGCGCAATGATATCACCACATTCGTGCAACATGATCCAGAGACACTATATGAAGCTTGGGAGCGCTTCAAGGATCTACTTCGAAGATGCCCACATCATGGCCTTCCGATTTGGCTTCAGGTACAAACATTTTATAATGGTTTATTTTCTGCTAATAGAGCCATGATCGATGCAGCAGCGGGAGGAGGAACCATTATGAGAAAAACACCTGAGGAAGCCTACACACTTTCGGAAGAGATGGCATCCAACAGCTACCAGTGGCATTCTGAGAGGAATGTGCCAAAGAGACCAATTGGGATGCATCAAGTGGATGAAGTGACATCAATACAAGCTCAATTGGAGGCTTTGAACAAGAAGATGGACAGTTTGAGCATGACAGCCATGCAAGCTCAAGTGATCATGTGCGATTTATGTGGAGGTAACCATTCGAGCACGGAATGTCAGGCAGGTAATCCTTTTATGCAATCTAATGAACATGCAAATTTGGTAGGAAATAGACCACCACAGGGTAACTCATACTCAACAACTATAACCAACCGTGGAGGAATCATCCTAACTTCTCTTGGTCCAACCAAAAGACTGCCTTGAATCCACAACCTCCACCAGGTTATCCACCAAAGCCGAGTATGGAAGAGTTGCTAACTAAGTTCATGACGATGACGGAGAATAGGATGCAAAATCAAGATGCATCAATTAAGAACTTGGAAACTCAAATGGGGCAAATGGCAAATATGTTAGCGGGAAGAGTACCAGGAAGCCTACCGAGTGATACGGAACCCCCGAGATCAAGCCAAGGCGATCTCATGAGGAGTGGAAAAGAAATTGGATCACAGAATGAAGATCGAGACGATGAGCACGAAGTTGAGATGGAAGGTGAGAATGACATTCAGACACGTGGAAATGGTAAGTTTGCTACTACCACTACACCTATCACACGACCCAAGAAGGTACAAATCCCTCTCCCATTTCCTGCTGCATTAAAAAGGGCTAAGGTAGATGCTAGTTTTGCTAAATTCTTCGAAATTTTTAAGAAATTACAAAGAATATTCCATTTGCTGATGCTTTACTTCAAATGCGTAGTTACGCTAAGTTTTTGAAAAATATTCTGTCGAATAAGAGGAAATTGGGGTGAGCATGAGACGATTAAGTTAACTGAGGAGTGTTCTGCAGTTGTCAAAAACAATCTACCTCCTAGTAAGTTGAAAGATCCAGAGAGTTTTTCTATACCTTGCACAATTGGGTCTATTTCATTTACAAAATCTTTATGTGATTTAGGTGCAAGTATTAATCTTATGCCTTTGTCAATTTTCAGGAAGTTGGGGCTTGGTGAGCCAAAACCGACCAGGTTTCTTTACAATTGGCAGATAGGTCTGTGACATACCCACGAGGAATCATAGAGGATGTCCTAGTGAAGGTCGATAAATTCATCTTCCCAACAGATTTCCTCGTGTTGGATACGGAAGAAGATGCGGACACACCACTGATCTTGGGAAGACCATTCCTAGCTACTGGAAAGGCACTTATAGATGTCCAACAAGGGAAGTGATCCTCCATATAGGGAGGATCAAGTCACTTTCAACATTTTTAAAGCTTTAAAACACCCACATGATGAACATATGTGTTTTAGTGTTGATATGATTGATGTGTTGTCTGTTAATGTATTTAAGGGAACACGCAAGATGAATTGGAAGCATGCTTGGTAGATGACATTGAAGAGCTGGACGAGAATGTCGAGTTGAAAGAGACTGTCGCTTATTTAAACGCCAATGTTCCCCATAATAGGCATGTGAAGAACAACTTAGGCGAGTTGGGAAAAAGGGACATGAAGCCACAAAAGCCCTCTATTGAAGAAACACCAACTCTTGAACTCAAAACCCTCCCTCCTCATCTCAAGTATGTTTATTTAGATTTGAATGAGTCATTGCCCGTAATTGTCTCTTCATCTTTAACAGGTATAAACGAAGACAAACTACTTAGGATTTTGAGGGAGCATAAGAAAGCATTCGGATGGAAAGTAGCGGACATAAGAGGGATAAGCCCATCAACATGTATGCATAAGATCTTGATGGAGGATGCCTATAAACCCGTGGTACAACCACAACGCGGGTTGAATCCAAATATGCAAGAAGTGGTAAAAGCTGAGGTCATCAAACTTCTGGATGCAGGTATTATCTATCCCATTTCTGATAGTGCATGGGTCAGTCCTGTGCAATGTGTACCCAAGAAAGGAGGTATGACTCTAGTTAAAAATGAGAACAATGAATTGATCCATACTAGAACAGTTACAGGTTGGCGCATCTGCATTGATTATAGAAAGTTAAATGACGCCACCCGTAAAGACCATTTTCCCCTCCCATTCATTGACCAAATGATAGAGCGTCTGGCAGGGTATGATTTCTATTGTTTTCTAGATGGCTATTCTGGGTATAATTAAATAGCTATTGCACCTGAGGACCAAGAGAAGACTACCTTCACTTGTCCTTATGGTACATTTTCATTTAGGAGAATGCCATTTGGATTGTGTTGTATGCGCCTGCAACTTTTCAAAGATGTATGATGTCTATTTTTCATGATATGGTTGAAAATTATTAGAGGTCTTTATGGATGACTTTTCTGTCTTTGGGGATTCTTTTGATTCTTGCTTAAATAACCTTGACTTAGTACTAATAAGGTGTGAAGAGACAAATTTGGTACTAAATTGGGAGAAATGTCACTTCATGGTACAAGAAGGAATAGTCTTGGGACACAAAATATCCCACAAGGGTATGGAAGTGGACCGAGCAAAGATTCAAGTGATACAGGAACTACCTCCACCAGCATCAGTGAAGGGGGTTCAAAGCTTCCTATGCCATGCGGGTTTTTACAGGAGATTTATTAAAGATTTTTCAAAAAATTCAAAACTACTCTCTCATTTATTGACTAAAGATGCACCTTTTGATTTTAATCCTGATTGTGTGCAGGCATTCGAGACATTGAAGGAGAAGTTAATAACAACACATGTGTTGGTAGCACTGGATTGGGATATGCCATTTGAGTTGATGTGTGATGCTAGTGACACAGTTGTCGGAGCAGTATTGGGACAAAGACGGAATAAGGTATTTCATACTATTTACTATGCTAGTAGAATGAGGCACAACAAAGCTATGCCACCACTGAGAAAGAACTTCTAGCAGTAGTATTTGCGTTTGATAAATGTCACTCTTATCTCTGTCTATCAAAAGTAATTGTGTACACTGATCACTCGGCACTTAAATATCTTCTTGCTAAAAAAGTCGCTAAACTGCGTTTAATCCGATTTTGCAAACTATTTGGTTAGCGATATCCTCCCACAAATGACATTTTATCAAAAAAAGAAATTCTTATATGATGTTGAACACTACATGTGGGAGGAACCATTGTTGTTCAAAGTTTGTGCAGACAACATGTTCAGGAGGTGTGTTCCAGAGGAGGAGATGGCATCTATTATGAGCCACTGTCATGACCGAGAGGTAGGGGGACACATGGGTCCATCAAAAACTGCTGCCAAGGTACTTGAATGGGGTTTTTACTGGCCCACCTTATTTAAAGATGCATACAGGTATGTGTCCACTTGTGATAAATGCCAAAGAACGGGTAACATTTCTAGGAGACATGAAATGCCTTTAAACAATATGCTTGAATGTGATTTATTTGATGTTTGGGGCATAGACTTTATCGGACCATTTCCAATTTCATGTTCTAATTATTACATACTTGTCACTGTGGACTACGTCTCAAAATGGGTTGAGGCTGAAGCTTCACGCACTAATGATGCTAGAGTGGTGGTAAAAATTTTAAAAAAGAACATTTTTATTTAATTTGGCACTCCTCGAGCAATCATTAGTGACGGTGGGTCACACTTTTGCAATAAACTATTTGAAAAACTTTTGAGCAAATATGGTGTCACCCACAAGGTTGCAACACCTTACCACCCACAAACATGCGGCCAAGTAGAAGTTTCTAATCGAGAAGTGAAACGGATTTTGGAAAAATCGGTCAATATGTCTAGAAAAGATTGGTCCTTGAGGTTAGATGATGCTTTATGGGCATATAGGACTGCATTTAAAATACCTATTGGTACTACAACATATAGGTTAGTTTTTGGAAAAGCATGTCATCTTCCTGTCGAACTAGAACACAAGGCATTTGGGCAATAAAGAATCTGAATTTTGATTTTTAACTGCTGCAGGTGAAAAACGTCTTCTACACTTAAATTAAATGGATGAGTTTAGAAACCAAGCTTATGAGAATGCCAAGATCTATAAAGACAAAACAAAAAAGTGGCATGATGCTAAGCTCAGCCAGCGTGATTTCAAAGAAGAAGATTTGGTCTTACTTTTTAACTCCAGATTGAGACTCTTTCCAGGTAAGTTGAAGTCTCGATGGCAAGGACTATTCACTATCACAAGAGTATTTCCATCCGGAGCGATCGAGATCAATGATCCAACAAAAGGCACCTTCACAGTCAATGGACAGTGGCTGAAGCACTATCATGGACATGATTTCAGTCCGCCTAATATTGTCCATTTTGACTCTTAAAGCGATTGGAAATAAGTCCAGCTTGGGACTATAAATTAAGAACACCATTTTTCTCCATTTTCTTCATTTTAAATTTTTAGTAGTGTTGTTTTAATTGCAATTTTGTTCCAGGAATTGACTCCATGTGTCAATTTTGCAAAGTGGGTGGAGGAGAACGAATCCCGAGAAAAAAGTGTTAATAAAAAAATAAAAAAATTCGGGCAGTGTGTCTTGGCGATCGATCGCCATACCATCGCGATCGATCGCGCCGTTCCAGAAAGGTCTCGCGATCGATCGGCAAACATCCGCGATCGATCGCGAGGTCAAACATTTTGTTTTTTAATCAGATTCCACACTTTTTCACACAATACACACACTAAAAAAATTGAAACCCTCCCCCAGTTTTACCAATTTTCCTCAAATCTCTCCCAATCCACCCTCCTTCAAATTTTCTTCAAATTTTCGACAGTTATCTCAATTCTAACATCAAGCTTCAATCTTTCACAGGAATTATCAAGGGAAAAGGAGTTTTGAGCACCCTACACTCCAAGTTGAAGCTATGGAAAGCTAAGGACTACCAAGTAGCAAATTTTTGAAATTTGTTGAGGTATTAAGCTTTGTTATACATGGGCCATTTATTGATTGTCAATTAAGTGTTGGGGTGTGAAAAAAATAAGATTTTGAATTGTGAATTTGTGTGAAGTTGGAATTGTTTGGTCTTGATAAGTTTGGGGGAGAATTGAAGGGCTCCTTATTGATTATTGTGTGGTTTGGTTAGTAGCCTAACTTGGATTGTTGGTTGGAGGACTTGTGCTTGATTTCCATATTGTGTTGGTTGGGAGTGGTATTGGTGATTTTGATTCTAGGGATGGCACCAAAGCGAAAGCAAAAGCAGGTAGTTTTCGTTCCTGAGGAGTTCGACTCCTACAAGTTTATAAATAAGGAAGCTACAAAGTTTTATGAGGTGTACCGGAAGAAAAATCTGATCGGGAGGGACGGGGAATGGACACGAGCAAGCTCGGTTGTGCGGTGATCAAGAGGCACTCCGGCGAGAGTGGTATACTTTTGTCCACCAACCACGAGATGTGGCGGTGTCTCTAGTCAGGGAGTTCTACTCCAACCTCCGGGCACAGAACCACATTGAAGCCAACATTGTCTCTGTACGACAACAACCAGTTCTTTTTGATTCACAGGCTATCAATGCATTATACAACATGCCGAACATTTCGGAGGATGACTATTCCATATATTGCCGGAATCACATTGACTTTGATGCTATTTTATCCACCATATGTGTAGAGGGAACTCAATGGCGACTGAACGCCGATGGAAAACCATAGCTTGTATTGATATCAGATCTGAAGGAGAAGGCAAACTCTTGGTTTTCATTTATTGTAGCTCGAGTTATGCCATCGACTCACACATCGGAACTGTAAGGACCCTAGTTCCTTAAGTGCGGATTAAAGGCATAATTAGAGCTAATATAAATTATCAGAGTAAAATAATCGTGTTGAGACTATGAGCCTTAAGAATTACATGCCAAAATAAGGACTATCATTGGATTAGTTACATTCCCAAATCAAATGAATGTTATCAATTATAGCTTTACACTACTCCTAGAGTATATACTATACAAAATTAATCCTGTCCTTCCTTTCTCAAAAGAATTCTTCACAAGCTCACCACCTCAACCCGCTTAGCCCTTCTTATCATGCCAAAAGTGTACCTACAAGGACAACCCCCAAACATGAGCAATAATATCATTCATATTCAACACAATATGAATATAAAGCGTAAATGCATAAATCACAATAAAACACTTCCTGTTTTCCCATGCATTTCAAAACGCTTCCATTTTGGTTGTCCATGTACCATAACTCATGAGTATAATCAATAGATTATTTAATGGTCTAGACATGTCATGACACAATACCATCTCATCAAACCAAATACCAATCACCAATCCCTAGTCTGTCCATCATAATGTATTTTAATGCCCCTCGCTTATTTACATATAGGCGGCATAGAATAACCTCGCTTCAATGGACATGCGGCGCTCCCACCCCTAGCTTCACATTGAGCGATAAATATTCTTTCCTCGCCCTATATGATAACCACGCTCAAATGTGACATGCGGCGCTCCCACCCCTCACTTCACATTTAGCGGAAACAAACCAAATAGTGGCAAGCATTAAAATCATCAAGGGATGACCACGACTCATGGGATGTGCACCAATAACCATCATATGCATATACAATCATCATGCATAATTCAACATGTATTTGCATCCACAATGCATAATCACATATATACTCGCATCCACAATGCATAAACAATGAGTATATTAGATACATGTACCGTTGGCTGCCCGTACGTCCTCTACGTACCTTTCCAAAAGTGGAATTGATATGGCTTCACTTCCTTGGTTGCGTTGCTACCTGGGATGGTTTACACAATCACACAACCCCATATTAGAAGCCAAATAATAGTCCAATACCAAAAATTCGTCAAAAGAAATCAATTTTCAAAATTCCACAGCTGGCGATCGATCGCTTCGTTGAGGCGATCGAACGCCTCAATTTTTTCTTCGCGGCGATCGATCGCGCCAAACATGGCGATCGATCGCCTACCCCATGAATTGGCTACTGCCTCTCGGCGATCGGTCGCCTCATTTCAGGCGATCGATCACCTGCCCTGCAATTTTGCTACTGCCCATAGGCGATCGGTCGCCTCTTTTCAGGCGGTCGATCGCCTCGCACAGACTCGCGATTTTCACCATTAAAGCACACCAAAACCTTCCCAACCCATACCAAAAACTTAACCATCAAAAACCCACACAACAAATAACATCATAATCCTCCAAAATGCACCTCAAAACAAGCATAAATCCAACTCTCAACCAAAACACCAACCACAACAACCCAACAAACCCATTTCAAAATCATTCAAAACCATTTCAAACTAAACCAACACAACAAAAATGACATAGAGGTATCCATACCTCTTGGGACCTCAAATCTCCCAATAAACTTCACAAATCAACTTTTTGCAAGAATTTCTCTTCACCCCTAAGCTCAAAAACGAAAATGAAGAGAAAAGGAGGGTTGGGTGGTGGATGGGAAAGTAAAGTGAAGGTGAGGTGGGGGTGGGGTATAAGGGTTGGGTTAAATTAAAAATGCATTCCACAAATCCATGGTGTATAAAACACCCCAACATGATATTTAAAAGGCATTTCACCAAAATGCACCATAATCACAATTAAACTCATGTTTTACAATTAATTGCTAACCATGGCAAATAAATCATGCTAATAACAATTTTCCCAACATGCACAACATGCACTCTGAAATGCTCTCCGGGTCACTCTATCACGTGACTAAGCATTTCAATACATTAAATAAATCCAGCGCATAATCTATTAATTACCACCATAATTAATCATATAAACACAATTAATGCCCAAATTGCAATTAATCATTTCGGGGATATCACAATACTCCCCTACTTATAAGATTTCGTCCTCGAAATCGCATGCACTTACCCCAAAAAGAAACTAAACATAATCATGTACCAGAGAATAGTTCCGGGTAGTGCTGCACCATATGCCGCTCCGTCTCCCACGTAGCCTCCTCGACACCCTGCGATCCCACTGAACTTTGATCATAGGTATCACTTTATTCCGAAGTCTACGGTCAGCTCGATCCAGAATTCTGACAGGCCGTTCCACATAAGATACATCGGATTCTAACTGACCCTCGGAAGGCTGTAACACATGAGATGGATCCGGCTCATACTTCCGTAGCATCGATACATGAAACACATCGTGTATACCAGATAAAGAAGGTGGCAGAGCTAGTCGGTAAGCCAAAGTGCCAACGCGCTGCAAAATCTCGTACGGTCCAACATACCTCGGAGACAGTTTCCCGCGCATCCCAAATCGCACAACGCCTCTGAAAGGCGAGATCTTCAAAAAAACCTTATCTCCCAACTAAAATTCCAACGGTCTCCGCCGTTTATTCGCATAAGCTGCCTGTCTGTCCTGGGCTACTTTCATTTTCTGCCTTATCATCTTTATCTTCTCTTCCATCTCCCGAATCAACTCTGGTCCTCCGACCGATTTGCGGTCCAAATCAACCCAACACAAGGGTGATTTACACCGTCTGCCATAAAGAGCTTCAAAAGGAGCCATCTGAATACTCGCCTGGTAGCTGTTATTATAAGAAAACTCTACCAAGGCTACCGAATCCTGCCAAGAAACATCGAACTCCAATACACAAGCTCTCAACATGTCCTCGAGCGTCTGGATAGTACGCTCGGTCTGGCCATCCATCTGAGGATGATATGCAGTGCTCAATCTAACTTCAGTTCCCAGGTTGACTGAAGACCCTCCCAAAAATGAGATGTGAATCGTGGGTATCGATCCGACACTATGGAAATAGGGATCCCATGCAATCTCACCACATCTCGAATATACAACTGCGCCATCCTCAAAAAGGTGTGAAGTCATGCTATAGGGGATGAAATGAGCTACCTTAGTCAATCGATCCACAATCACCCAAATAGCATCAAAGCCTGAAGTACTCCTCGGTAAGTGAGTTACGAAGTCCATGGAAATGTGCTCCCACTTCCACTTCGGTATCTCCAAGCACTTCAATTCGCCGCCAGGTCTCTGTCTCTCTGCCTTAACTTGCTGGCAGATCAAACACCTCTTAACAAAAGTGACGACATCAGATTTCATCCTTTTCCACCAGAACTGATTACGCAGATCTTTATACATCTTCTTTCCGCCTGGGTGGATGCTAAGTCTGCTACTATGAGCTCGCTCCAAGATCCCTCTACGCAACTCCGGCGTACTCGGAACCACCCAGCGGTTACCCAATCTCAAGGATCCGTCATCGGCCACTCTGAACTTCGATGGCTGACGAAGATGTACTAAAGATAACCACCTCTCTGAACCTCATCATCTGACCTCTGAGCTCTCCTGATGTTCTCATAGATATCTGGCTCAACTAGTAAGGTCGATACATGCACAGGTAATGCATCTATGTCGAAATCATAGCCTAGATGGCAATAGGAGGTCATCATGGCCGACAAATGGATGACATCCTCAGCAGAACTCCTCACTTTCCGGCTCAAAGCGTCTGTTGTCAAATTAGCCTTTCCGGGATGGTACTCAATCTCACAATCATAGTCCTTGAGTAAGTCCATCCACTTCTCTGCCTCATGTTCAGCTCGCCTGAGTGAATAAAAACTTGAGGCTCTTGTGATCCGTGTAAATGGTAATGAAAGTACCATACAAATAATGTCTCCAAATCTTCAGGGCGAAGATGATATCCGCCAATTCCAAGTCATGGACTGGGTATCTGGTCTCATGCGGCTTCAACTGCCTCGATGCATAAGCTACCACATGCTTATCTTGCATCAATACACACCCAAGGCCCTGAAGTGATGCATTGGTATACAAAACAAATCTGGAGTTTTCTGTAGGAATCACCAATACTGGCGCCGTCGTCAAACGGTGCTTCAACTCCTGGAAGCTCCTCACAAGCTTCTGACTAAAAGAATGGTACTCCCTTCTGGGTCAACTGTGTCAACGGCTTGGCAATCTTCGAAAATCCCTCGACAAAGCGTCGATAATAACCGGCCCAAACCAAGGAAGCTCCGTATCTCAGGTACAGAAGTGGGTGCAGCCCACTCCATCACAGCTTCAATCTTCTTGGGATCTACAGATATCCCGCTGCTGGATATGACATGCCCCAGAAATACTACACTGCTCAACCAAAATTCACTTACTGAGCTTGGCATACAACTGGTGATCTATGAGAATCTGGAGCACTGTCCTCAAGTGTTTCACGTGCTCTTCCTCGCTCTGGGAATAGATGAGAATGTCCTCGATGAACACGATGACGAACTGATCAAGATACGGCTGAAACACTCTGTTCATCAGACTCATAAAGACCGCTGGAGCATTCGTCCACGCCGAACGGCATCACTAGGAACTCATAATGTCCATATCGAGTCCGAAATGCTGTCTTCTGTACATCTCCTCTCTGACTCGAATCTGGTGATACCCGGACCTCAAATCAATTGCTATAAAGTCTGGTACCTTGCAACTGATCAAACAAATCATCAATCCTTGGGAGAGGATATTTTTCTTTACTGTGGCTTTATTCAGTTGCCGGTAATCGATGCACAACCGCATCGAACGTCCTTCTTCTTCACAAAGAGAACCGGTGCGCCCATGGCGATACGCTCGGACGTATATATCCATTGTCAAGGAGCTCCTGCAACTGCTCCTTCAACTCTCTCAACTCTGCCGGTGCCATCTGTAAGGTGCACGAGAGATAGCGGATGTCCCCGGTAACAACTCGATCCCAAACTCAACTTCTCTAGCCGGTGGGAACCCTGGGATCTCCTCTAGAAATACATCAGCAAATTCTGCTACTACTGGCACATCCTCAACTCTCAATTCTTTATTCTTCCCAGACGTGTCCACGGCATAGATGAGATAGCCCATGTGGCCACGTTCCAGCAGCTGAGTCATCTTGATTGCTGAAATCAACAGAATCTTCGCACGAGAACGTTGCCATAAAAAGTCCAATGAATTCCAAAATCAGATCTGAACCTCACTGTTCTCTGCCGGCAATCTACCACTGCCTGATATCTGTTCAGAATGTCAATACCCACAATGCAGTCAAAGTCTGACATGCCCAATACAATCAAGTCTGCCCTCAAATCGTTGCCTCAAAATAAATGAGGCAATCTGCCATAAACTGATCGGGCAACGACATTTCTTCCAGTGGGTGTCGAGAAAAGAGAGGCGTGGGTGGGTAAAGAAGAAGACGTGCGCATATGGTGTCTCTCTACAAAGCCAACAGATACAAAAGAGTGGGAGGCACCTGTATCTATCAAAATAAAAGCAGGGTACGTAAATAAATGACACGTACCGGCGATCACCTCCTCTGGGGCTGCCTGAGCCTGCTCTCTGGTCAGCGCATACACCTGTCCCTGGGACGGTCCCACTGTCTGACCTCCCGATGGTCGAGGCACAAACTGCTGCCTCTGGTGTACTGTCCTGTCATCAAATCTTGGCCTGTTGCCCTGAAACTCTGGACTGTCCTCCCCGGGTGGGTCAATACCGAGAGATGTGGCCCATCTTGCCACAGCCATAATAGGCAGGGCACTTACTTGAAGAATGTGGCCCTCCACAATTGTCGCACCTTGGGCTCCCCCGATCTATTTCCCTGCGTAGACCCTCGGTTGCGGACCAATTGCTCTTCTTGTTCTCCTGCTTCTGACCAAAGAATTTCTTCCCACCAAACCGTTGAAGATGAAGAGGCACCCAGAGGTTTAAATGGCTCTCCCCGGGGCTCAAGCTGTCAATAGCTTGTCTCTGTTGTGGTATTCTTGCGGTGGCACAAGTACTAGGATAAGCTCCAACTCCAATCTTGGCAAGCTCTGCTCTTGTGAGAGCATCATCAAAAGAAGTGGGTTATTGGTGATAACCCGATCAAAGAGCTCCGGTCGCAACCCCTTCATAAAATTTCTCATCTTGGCGTGTCCATTGGTGGCAATGTGGGGAACATACCTCAGCAACGAAGAGTACTGCATGGCATAGTCTGACACTGTCATGTTCCCTTGTTTCAAACTTGTAAACTCATCCTCCTTCGTCTGTCTCGCCACTGCGGAGAAGTACCGGTTCAGAAACCGGGTTCTGAAGAGTGTCCAATCAATCACAGCACCCAGTGCTCTCAGTTCCATTACCGTGCTCCTCCACACATCAAAGGTTTCTTTGCCAAACTGGAACTCCGCCAGCCTCAGCCAAGCTGTAACAGCCACAAGGAGCCGATACAAATATCTGCTCAAGTCTTTCTAGCCACTCCTCAGCCTCCTCCTGATTCTGTTCCTCAAAGGAGGGCGCGTGGTGGTAAGACAGAAACTGAGTCAAGCTAATCTCACTAGGTAGCAATAACTGAGCCACTGGTTCCATGCCTACTGCTGTGGTGGTGGAGGTAGAGGGTTTGCCTGACCAATGCTAGCGTTAACACTGCCCACATCGCCAACTTCTTCATTAAGGTTCCCCGCATTCATGGCAGCCATGCTGTGTAACACAAAGGTTAACAACAATTCCAAAACAAATATATATGTTATGCCGTTAGATAACAGGGATGATAATAAGCATGTTAGTATAACAAGATATACATCAATATGCACCGCATGCATAAACATGCTTCAAATGTAAGCACCTAGCCAATCGTGCTAAGTTACCTTCACTCGTTCCCGGGTTCTCTACCACTGCTCTGATACCACTAATGTAAGGACCCTAGGTCCTTAAGTGCGGTATAAAGGCATAATTAGAGCTAATATAAATGATCAGAGTAAAATAATCGTGTTGAGACTATGAGCCTTAAGAATTACATGCCAAAATGAGGACTATCATTGGATTAGTTACATTCCCAAATCAAATGAATGTTATCAATTATAGCTTACACTACTCCTAGAGTAGATACTATACAAAATCAATCATGTCCTTCCTTTCTCAAAAGAATTCTTCACAAGCTCACCACCTCAACCCGCCTTAGCCCTTCTTATCATGCCAAAAGTGTACCTACAAGGACAACCACCAAACATGAGCAATAATATCATTCATATTCAACACAATATGAATATAAAGCGTAATGCATAAATCACAATAAAACACTTCCTGTTTTCCCATGCATTTCAAACGCTTCCAGTTTGGTTGTCCCTGTACCATAACTCATGAGTATAATCAATAGATTATTTAATGGTCTAGACATGTCATGACACAATACCATCTCATCAAACCAAATACCAATCACCAATCCCTAGTCTGTCCATAACAATGTATTTTAATGCCCTCGCTTATTACATATAGGCGGCATAGAATAACCTCGCTTCAATGGACATGCGGCGCTCCCACCCTTGCTTCACATTGAGCGGCAAATATTCTTTCCTCACCCTATATGATAACCACGCTCAAATGTAACATGCGGCGCTCCCACCCCTCGCTTCACATTTAGCGGAAACAAACCAAATAGCGGCAAGCATTAAAATCATCAAGGGATGACCACGACTCATGGGATGTGCACCAATAACCATCATATGCATATACAATCATCATGCATAATTCAACTGTGTTTTGCATCCACAATGCATAATCACATATATACTCGCATCCACAATGCATAAACAATGAGTATATTAGATACATGTACCGTGGGTGCCCGTACGTTCTCTACGTACCTTTCAAAAGTGGAATTGATATGGCTTCACTTCCTTGGTTGCGTTGCTACCTGGGATGGTTCTACACAATCACAACACCCCTATTAGAAGCCAATAATAGTCGAATACCAAAAATTCGTCAAAAGCGATCGATCGCCTCAATTTTTTCTTCGCGGCGATCGATCGCCTCGCGGCAATCGATCGCGCCAAACATGGCGATCAATCGCTTACCCCATGAATTGGCTACTGCCTCTCGGCGATCGGTCGCCTCATTTCAGGCGATCGATCGCCTGCTCTGCAATTTTGCTACTGCCCATAGGCGATCGGTCGCCTCTTTTCAGGCGGTCGATCGCCTCGCACAGACTCGCGATTTTCACCATTAAAGCAAACCAAAACCTTCCCAACCCATACAAAAACTAACCATCAAAACCACAACAAAATAACATCATAATCCTCCAAAATGCACCTCAAAACAAGCATAAATCCAACCCTCACAAAAACAACACCAACCCACAACAAAACCCATTTCAAAATCATTCAAAACCATTTCAAAACTAAACCAAACACAACAAAAATGACATAGAGGTATCCATACCTCTTGGGGACCTCAAATCTCCCAATAAACTTCACAAATCAACTTTTTGCAAGAATTTCTCTTCACCCTAAGCTCAAAAACGAAAATGAAGAGAAAGGAAGGGTTTGGGTGGTGGATTGGGAAAGTAAAGTGAAGGTGATGGGGGGTTGGGGTATAAGGGGTTGGATTAAATTAAAAATGCATTCCACAAATCCATGGTGTATAAAACACCCCAACATGATATTAAAAGGCATTTCACCAAAATGCACCATAATCACAATTAAACTCATGTTTACAATTAATTGCTAACCATGGCAAATAAATCATGCTAATAACAATTTTCCCAACATGCACAACATGCACTCTGAAATGCTCTCCCGGGTCACTCTATCATATGACTAAGCATTTCAATACATTAAATAAATCCAGCACATAATCAATTAATTACCACCATAATTAATCATATAAACACAATTAATGCCCAAATTGCAATTAATCATTTCGGGGATATCACAGGAACTCACAACGGACCGAGCTATACTTGTTTATGCCATAGTTATCGACTCATGCCATCCGGAACTACACTCGTGGACCTCCCACTTCTGACATGCCATGACCCTCCACTATCACATATTTGTGCAAGTATGCGGAAGTTGTCTGGGACTCCGCAGAAGAAGAGGTAATTTCACCGAAGGCATTACTCGTGGTCGCATCCTGCACCAGCCACACTCAGACGAATGGCACAACCACGACCACCTAGCAGCAGCCATCTTCCTGAATCATCATCATCTGCTGGTACAGTGCCTACTACGATCACTATGGAATCCCTCCACCATGAACTACAGGAGATCCGGCATGAACAAAGGGAAATCCGATGGGGCCACCAGCAAATGTATCAGCAAAACATGGAGTTCATGCAATATCAAGCTGCATGGAACTCTGCTTTGGCATAGGGTTCCCTAACATCCCATTCCCGCCACAGCCTACATTTTCGGCTCTCCAGCCATACCAGCCCGAGGCACCATACTACCCAGACCCACCACCGGAGCAGGACGATGAGGACGACGATCACTGACGATAGTCGTCGAGGTATGTGTTTTGCTACTGCACTTACTGTTTTCTGTACATTGAGGGCAATGCACATACTAAGTTTGGGGGGATCTTTACTGAGTACTGCTGTTCTCTTGCTACTACTTTTCGTGCATGATTAGTTCTCTTAGTTTGTGAAAAATGAGTTCTTCGTTAAGAAATACATGAATTAAATTTGCAACTGTACTACATGATTAAAATAATCTACATCTCAATTAGAGTTTTGAAATTTTTTTGACTTGTTAGTGAATATCTTGGGTTGAGTTAATATGTCAAAATTGAGGAACATTTTGATGTATGTTTAAGTCCTGATTGAGTGAAATATATATAGGAAAGTTTTTGTTAACTATGATTTGTCTTGAGCATCTTAGAACACTCTAGAATCTATTTGAGGGCATTTTGAGGCGAAATTTTATAATTATGAACTTGACTTGGATATAATTTACGCGATCCTTGGAACGTTTGAGCCTTTCGAGCATACCTTGTCTATATATACCACTAGTGTCCCCTTTTGAGCTTAAATGAATAATAATGGAAATTAGCCCCCATTCAACAATTTTTTGCAAACTCATTATACCCACCTATTTGAGCCTAAATTGAAAAATTATCCTCACCCTTAGAGAGTATAATGATTCTCATTAGATGCACATGAATTGATGAGCTTATTGAAAAAAAAAATTGATGAATGAGAAAAGAAAAGAATAGAAAAAGCCTTGAAAAAAAAAAGACTAAATAAGACCCAAAGTGGCCAAGGCTAAAAGAAAACGAAGAGAAGCTCAATTTTGTGCTAAAATATGAACATTACATACTTATACTCTCTTCTTTATGCTATTCTATAATTTCTTTGAAGCCAAACCCAAAGGCCTGACATTATAAGATTAAAAAGACCTTCCGATCCAAGTCTAGGGAATAAGTACATTAGTGGAAAAGTGCTTGAAAAGTAGGCTTATGGAGTGCTTGATAGTAATCTTGACTTTGAGTTTATTTGCAGAATTTGTTTCTTAAAGTATGTATGAAACTTAAGATTGACAATAGCACACACGCACGTTCCAATTTTGCGATGTATTGCTTGCATATGAGAAAACACTTCTTGTTGATTTTTGGATTGACTCTAGTTGAAGTGTTAGTGGGATTTCTGAGCTGGTACATTTGAGTTGTTAAGTTAATTTTGTTAAAGTATTGATGATAAGCAGTATATTTGATCTCATTGCTTGCTCGAGTACGATCAAGTCTAAGTTTGGGGGAGTTGATAAGTGTGAATTTTTAAACTTATTTTGCTGTGTTTTTGTATTGATTTTCGTATTGATTTCTGGATGATTTTACGTTTTTTGGTATATATTTGTGTATTTCAGGAATCTAGATCCAAGGGGATAAAGGTGGAGGAAAAAAGGTAAAAATGTTGAAAAAGGACCAAACCGAGCGAAGATGTTAAAATGTGGACTGAATTCTCAAAGTTTGAAAGTAATCACCTCGGTGATCTATCGGCATCAACACCGCGATCGATCGCGGAGCTATATATATTGAGATGCTGAGCAGATTACATGGCGATCGATCGGCAAGATCTCGCGATCGATCGCCAATATACAGTGAAGTCTCGTGATCGATCGGCAGGGAAAGAAGGTCGATCTCGGATATGATAATTCTGGGACATCATGTCCAGTAGAGACTCGCGATCGATCGGCATGGATTGAAGATCGATCGCCGTGAAGAAGTTTTAGAAGAAAAAAAAAGAACTTTCATGTTTGGTTCAAGGTGGACTCCTCCATACTTGTTTTTACCCTATTTATCAGACCTAGGGACGAAAATATTGGGACTTTTGCACAATTTTCTGAACCACAAGAGCAGCCACTCCCTCATTCCAAAGAGGAAAAATCACACTACAATTCATTGAAGAGCAAGAGCAACGCAAGGAGGAACGGAAGAAGAACGGAGCCACGCACGGAGCGACATCCTCGTTATCTTAGTATTTCTGAACTTAATTAAATTTTATTCAAATTTTGATGTTGAATTGGTTTAAAGACATATTTTTACATTACAATTTGATTATGGTTGTTGGCTAAATTTTATTTATCAAGACATAGGGGATCCCATGTTTGAACCCTTGAGTTAATTAATGTTTTGATTCGATTTATATGATCTTTGTGCATAATTTATGTTTCTAATGGTAAAAGATTAGCTACCTTTTGCATGATTTTGGTAATCGTGATTGAATTGACTACAGGATATATTATGATACAACGTAGTAAATTAGATCGTGGGTTTTAGTTTGAGACGGACCAAGTAAAATCTAGCACACGTGTGATAGCAATAGATTTACCAAAATCGAAGGCTAGTAGTTTCACAAAGCATTTTTTGGTATTAATCATTCAATAAAGACACGGGAGTGGTTTATTGTAGATTAATGCTAGACTTGTTATAACGGACCAAGGTATAACGAATGAAATAGGAAAACTCGTCACCCTAGAACATAGAATTTTGAATCTTAACTAATAGACAACTTTTGGGGGATTACATGCGTGAACCGACGTCTTGATAATTCGTTTATAATATTTCTTCAATTATCATCTCTGCAGTTTAGGTTGGTTTTGTGTTTAAGTCAAATTTTAGTTTGATAATTCATTCCATAATCGTAGGTTAAATATAGTACTTCTAATCGAACGTGGTAATTACTACTAGTCTCTGTGGGTACGACAATCCTTACATTAGACTATTTTACTAAAACTTGACACCCGTGCAATTGGCGGTACATAAATCGCTACACTGAGAAATAATTGTTTAAAATAAAGCGATCAGCTAGCAGTTGCGGTGACTGACTGCTTTTGGGTGGTTAGCAACGAAGCATGCTGACGTCCTTTTGATTTTGTGATGGTTTGGGAGGTGTTACTCCATTTCAGATATTGGTGCGAGGTCGGTGTCCTCGCAGTCGTG